>VSDK01001179.1:191580-217824 GCA_009767595.1 Symbiodinium kawagutii
TACACTCACAGCACTCACTCTTTGACTGGGCCCAACCAGATTCTCAGCCACCTTGTGGCCCCCTGCCTCCACCCCAGAAGCGTGTCTTACACAGCAAACCAAATTATCCAGCACTCATTGTTTTGCCAGACCTCTTGGTCTTGGTTTTGCGAGACTCCAGAATCGCCGACCGCCA
This sequence comes from Symbiodinium kawagutii, assembly GCA_009767595.1. Lineage (NCBI taxonomy): Eukaryota > Dinophyceae > Suessiales > Symbiodiniaceae > Symbiodinium > Symbiodinium kawagutii. The sequence continues at coordinate 191,756 of VSDK01001179.1, forward strand.
ACTGTTGCTGGCAGCAGTTTCTTTGACTAGAGGCAATCGGAGACACTAACATGATGTATTGAAAGTGTTCCAAATAGCCGCCGAAACTTACGTGAATTGCTGTGTAAGTCACAGGTCTTGAACCAGTGTGGACCCATGTTTCTATGATGTGATGATGTGTTCTGAACAGAACAGTGGTCAGAGAAACCGTGAAACAGTGGGTGACTCTTTCAAAACCGAACTGATCAAAACTTTGGACTTGGACGCAGGAAAGCTAGCTTTGCAAAATGAGGCATCGCACATACATGATAGATGATGCTGCTCCTGATAATGATGATGGACGATGACGGACAATGACATAGGCCCGGGAGTCATGACAGAACCTTCACACAACAGTCCTGCAGCTGCCCCCCCGCACACCCTCTTGACGAAGGCATAACGAATCTCCAACTCTGCTCTTTGTGAAACCAAGAATGTCAAGGGTCATATCGATCTTTCTCAGATGCACTGGACTAATCTTAATTACAGATAACTTTCAAACGCTGAACAAGACCCTCATTTCTGGACATTTTACGCAGAGGCTCCAACCCTGAACCGGTGAGCCTGGCTTGATGGCTTCGCAGTACGGTTTGCAATATTCTGAGAGATTTCTGGAGGTTGCGATGTTCCAAGGCAAACATCTGCGCAATCACTAGATGAATGCATCAGCTTGCAACGCGAAATTCAAAAGAACGATCCCAAGATCAAACTGAGAATTTGACACACTACTATCGACTAATTGTGAACAAATGGAAAGCAAAACCAATAAACGTTAATTACTCTGTTCTGCACATAAATCATACGGTGACTCAGAAGAAGGGATGACACTTTTCGTGACACGTCGATGTCACCCATGCTGCAATGCTTGGATATGCCATGTCGAGATGCAGAATGATGCACCCACAGCTTCTTGATTGGCTTCGGCCAACAGTGGAATCAAAAGAAGGAACAGAACAAATCTGCAGCAAGCACAAGCCCTATCGGAACATCTAGAATATCAGGACAAAGCAAAGCGATAGTCTCATGCCTAGTTTTTTTTGATAGTTTCAAGCGCAACATTCTCTTGCTTTTGATGTGGGCTCTGTCCATTCCAAAAATAGAATCTTAATTCTCTCAGAACAGCTGTGCTTGCACATCCCTGCGCTCTCGGGCAATTTTTCGTTCGTCGTATCCAACAACCACAACTGCACGGACTGCATTGGACTGCTGGTTATAAATCTGTGGTGCATGGCGCGATCAGAGGGGAAGGACTCATGGATGTCAACGAAAGGAAACATAGCCACAAAATGGTGAAATGTGCATTTTTGCAAATAGAAGGTGGAAAGTAGCACTGTCAATTTTGCCTGGAGTAGAAGTACTGGTATAGGTTTTAATGGAGTGGTGCAAATTCCTGGCCTGCAGCACTGCCAGAATCTCGCAAGAAAACAGGATAGTTTTTAGACAACAAAGCCAGGAACCGGTTTACACGGCGAACGGAATACACACAATCCTCAAAAAGACCCAGAATTTAATAAAGACTATATACACGAATTGAGTTGAATAGATAAATGGTGAATCGAAGAGATCGAGACGTGACTTTGTCCTGGAGGTTTCTGCGGGTAAGGAGTGATGCCATGAGACCTGCCGAGCCCGGGCGCAGACTCGCAATGCACCCCTCTGAGAGCCGTGCATTTCGCTGCAACCTCACTGTCTGCAGCTGCCTGGGCCGCGGCCACTGCCTGGCTGCCGCTGGGATCTGGGGTTCACCCATGATGAAAGTGTCCATCTACCGTGGTCGCCATTGTCTCAATTTATGATTGAGTCAAGTGAATGATCAATTCCATGGCTTCCAACCAATTTGATTGTGGCCATGATCCCTATAGATTTTGTTGCAACCGTCACAATGCTGAAGAACGGTCTCTTGCACCGGCACCATATATATTGCAAGACCACAATGCGACAATTTTATGAAATGCTCATGGATTTTCATCACCATGCCCCCAGAAAGAAATGATGTTCGACCGAGCATCGGCTAGCAGCTTTGAAATACGGCATTGCAGATCCAATCGAAAACAGACTGTCACTACGTCCTTTCACGATTATTTTGCGAAGAACCGATGCCTTGCACACACGCAATGATACAGCTACTAGGGCAAGGTTCTCTTAACGTTGCACATGGGGTGAGAAACCTGAGACACCTGTTGCACCCCAGGCGACTGATGCATGGAATTTGGCTACGGTGTTGTTAGCCATAAAACCATGATGTTGAAATGACAAGTATTTGTATAGCAGGTCCACAGGAAAGAAAGTCTTCTCACAGCTGCTTGGACCATCTGCTAGTTGTGGATAATAATGTGAACATATCACTTCGTCAAGTCATACTGAGCTCAAACACACACACACTGAGAAAATGCAAGTTGCATAGATGAAATGATATGAAATGATTTTCTGGTTATCAGATTGTCTGAGTGATACTTCGACGAAAAATTCTCAACATACCTAATGCAATGGCGGCTGACGGCGACGCAGTGACGGCTGATCAAGGATGATTGCATTGGAAAAACAGCGATCCAACCAAATGCGAGAACAATGGCAAACATCAGTCGTGCAGGTACGTGCAATCTGCGTCCAGATTGCATACACACACACTGAGTAAATGCAAAAGCATAACGTGATATGAGATCAAATGATTATTTGTTTATGGGATCCGCTGGTGGCATCTTCGACGACAGATTCTCAACATTGTGTTTGAGGTGCGGTGGACGGCTTTCACTGAACTGCAACTAAAGTGACAAACACGGCAGTAGAACAGCTTGTGAAAACCACATTTGATGGCAGGTACGCAAGGGTGATCAGCCCTTGTATCCCACTCTGTGAACTAGCTTCGTTGAACTGGGTCAGTCACAGAGTGCCCAGTTCCCCTGCGGTATTTTCAAGTGGCGTGTCGGTCCCTTTGGAACAGGGTGTGACACACACACACACACACGAAGACGAAGCCCTTTGGGCAAAGTCACGAGGTTGCTTGGTGATTCTAGTTTCTGGTGTGTTTCCAATGACGATGTGACAAAAAAGGACGAGCGCGCCTCAGTTCCAGCCAATGCTCTGATGTAGGGAGGCATATGGAAAACCTCCAGTACGGGCTAGCTGGGGTGTATTGGATCGTCCACAATCCGGACGGCGCATAGTTTGTAGGTGGTCGGCGCCAGAGATCGTCAATGGTGGTAGTATTGGGCTGGAGCGTTTGATTGCTGATCAGGTAGAGGCACATGTCGGCCTCATGGACACGTTTTCGAAGTCGGTCAACAATGCTGTCACGGATCAACTGGATGAAATGCTGAAGGTTGACCTCTCTGGCATGGAAATCATTGACAGCGAAGCAGATCATCTGTGTATCGAGGCCGAACCAGTCATTGGGGAGTATGGTCTCCAGAAATGGCTTGAAGTTGATAACAACGCAGCAGCGGGTGTTGTCATAGAGTTGCTGAGGGACATCTTCAATGATGGGAAGATCTGGCGGCCAACAGCAATGTTCCATACTGCTGCCAAAGTAGCGGTACTGCACGGGAGGGCGTCTCGCCTTGGCAGAAAACGGGAAGGAGCAGGCGCACAAGACTGCTAGCTCTGCGGGTCAGTACAGGAAGTGGCTTAGAAGTGAGATAGCATACAGCTGAAAATGATGAGTCAATGAAAGCAAGCTCAGTGAAGGTGCTAGAACGAGATTGAAACTGAGGACAATATGATGAGGACCGAGAATAGAAGTTCGACATATAAGAAATTGATGACGCGAAAAGAAACAACTGTCCTGACAGGGTATTCTCAAAACAAGTCAGATGGGAGCTGACGAACGGAGATTATGGCAATGATGGAGATCAGATCAAAGGTCACCAGCATCTTGGTCACGGATGGAGTAACTGGGCGGGAACCTCCGCTTCGCGATGCATGGTTCGAGGCTGGTCGTCGCAAAGAAGGGGCCAAAGGTCGTTGGTCCTCATAAGATGTGTCAGCGGAGCGAGTGGGGCTGCAACTTCTGCCGCGGCTATCTGGTTCCCCAGCAAGTCGACGAAGAAAACATGACAAGGTGGCGCGTCAGCAGTAAGTCGAGCTGTGGCAAGGTCTCGGCGACAAGCCTCGCGGAAGTCCTTGTAGAACTGAGTCAAGGAATTGACAGGTCGCTGTGGGCGCGGCGGCAAGCTCTCATGGGTGAGGTAGTATTCAGTTTCCTCAGAGGTGGGCAGCATGCATTTGCCTGCATGGGCAGCTCCAAATTGTCAAGCTCCAGTAGACTTCCTCGTTCCACCACATTTCTCCCACTGATAGAACTTGCGGAGCCCTTGTACGATCGGAGCCATGGATTGAAACTCAGATGCGAACGCCGCTTCAGGCTTCAGAAACTGCTGCAGTTCTGTCGCCCAAACCTCTTGGAAATCACGGCCTACGCGCCAGTCATGCCATGAATGCACCCATCTGTTGCGATAGGCTGGCTTCTTCCAGCCATCCCATTGGTTCACGGTGGCTGTAGATGGGTCATATGAGAGGCGATGATTCGTGGAGTCCATGTCAAGGTCAGCATCGAATCATCGAACGAAGGAATGGGTATCTTCTGCTGCAGGAAGGCGCGAGTCCAGCTGGGCTTGAATAATCGAAGTGGCGCCGTCTGGGGCTTGCTGGTCTACCAGCGAACGCTGGCTGCCCGTAGGGTCCGAGACGCCGTCGCCATGGCACTGGTGCTGAGGGTGAATCCGAGCATCTAAGAATATAGAGCTAGCTGAGGGGCATAAAAGACATGTAGCGGTACAAGGTGCGATTGGATTGATGAAGTGGAAAGGCAAGTGAGACGGCACCGAACTCATGGTAAAAACGCATCTTTTTTGGCCATCGAGGCAGCCGACATGGCAGGTGTACGCAAACACGAGAGGCCCCAGATTGATTACCAACATCAACAGGATTGAAACAATATTGAAAAAGGACTCGGAAATGGGTGATATGAATAAGGAAACAAACAAACCTCCAAGGTGAAATTAAAATCAAGCGTTTCTGGAGGCCCATGACATACTAGTTGACACGTTTGGTCAAACTACAACGCGCAAAGGCTCGAAGAGGTTTTGATGGATAACCGAATTCCTCATAGGTCAAAAGTAAGGCGTTGACATCGGCATGAGCTTGTTGCGCACAGGGAAGGTGTGTTGGGCCGCCAAATGGAGGCGTGCAAAGGCAGCACTGAGTTTGTGCTGCGGCGCTGTTGCTGATGCCCAAAAATGGAACTGCCAACGATCAGTCGGATGGGTGTATGTGAGAGAGCGGGGTGCTGGGTTGATGACGCAGCCAAGGAACAGTTGTCTGGCTCATCTTCCAACAGAACTGGCTCTTGATAGAATGTAGGTTCAAGAAATTCACGAACCAGTGGGTGGAAGGCATCGGTGTCATGAATCAAGGTGAGGCGATTGTCAACGTATCGGCAGGTGAAGAACGTTGGAGGCAAGGCACTGTTGTGGCTGAGTTACCATTGATGTTCAGTGTAACTGACGGTGATGTTGGCGAGGACGGGAGAGATCTGATTCCCGACAGCATTGCCACGAACTTGCTGGAAGCACTGTCCCATTTGTGTGAAAATAGAAGCTTCAAGGGAGAGTTTGCAAAGCGGAAGAATGTCAGCAAGTCTGAGTTGAGCTTGTTTTCGACTGGATTGACGGGAGCGTCCCCGCAACAGGCGTCGTTGGGTGTCTTGTTGTTTGAGATCCACCGAGAGGATGGAGTCTTGGTGAAGGTGAGGATGTCGGCCATGGTATTGTCGAAGGAGTTCCTGAACCGCAGCCAACATGCGATCGGCGGGGATTGAAGTGAAGAAGCCGGCACGGTCTTGGTTGTAGATCTTGAGATCGACGTCATCTGGGAGGTTGCCAAGGTAGGGATGTAGTTTGGCAAAGATGGATGGGAATGGATCATGACTCATGACCATAGGTGTTGGGCCAGGTGGTCAAATGAATGCGATGAAGGGCAACGGCTGTCGCTCGAAAGAGTTTGGCAAACACAAAGTCCTTGTATGAGATGATGGGGCGGGCAGCCAAGAACAGCTTCTTCTTCTTCATGAGGATGTAGGAAATCGGGCAGGCGGCATTGAGGTTGATGCCCCATTTGTAGCGACGAAGCCAGGAAGCAAGGGCCAAAGTTCGAAGGTACTGAGTGGCTTGAGGTGGAGTCATCGGAAGGCGGTGGTAGATCTTGCGGTCACCAGAGGTGGATTTGAGGACGTGCCAGTAAAGGTTGGGGCAGAACACATGAATGGGAAGACGCTGCGTGGTTTGACAGTGAGCAACAAGATCTCGGAGGACTCTTTGAAGGAACTTGACATCATCATGGGCCAGCCAGCTGGATGCGCTGGATTGGCGAGAGGGCCATTGAGATTGGAGAAAATCTCGCCACTGGTCGTAGGCGAAGTGGAAGATGGAGTAGTGACGAGTCCACTTCTGGATCGTTGGCCACGTGCTCTCTACATAGTGTTGACGTATAGGATAGACCTGGGCGCGGGCATGTGTGGCCATGTAGGAGCGAAGCTTGGACGGTAAGCACAAAAAGGCTGCCGGAGAATCAATGTGAGAGCTTGAAACGAGGTTGTAGCAAGCTCCGGATGTGAAGCAAGGAGAGAGGCACATGGACAGGTGGGAGGTATGCGCCAGTCGACCTTTTTCATCCATTGAAAGTGGCTAAAGATCGAGGTCTCAAGAACTGCGCGCTTGCCCGAAGTGATGGCGCAGGTCGGGACGCAGAAGGTTGGCATCCATGGTTTTGCTCGAAGAGCATGTTCGCGAAGCCACTTTTTTGCGCTTTTGGCAAAGGATGGACGGCTGAGTAGGGGAAGAACCAGCGGTCAAGGCGATGGTGGAACGGGTAGTTGGCGAAATTCAATGATCTTGCGGAGAATGCTTCGAACTCGAGTTCTGGGAGGATCATCCATGGACAACGAGAGACGGTTGAAGCTGTAGAGATGCTCAGCATGGAACTCGTTGCTGCGGAGACGGCGTCGCACGTCAAAGGAGCGGTGGCTCTGCTCCGCAATGAGATGAAGGATGGCCCAGGCAGTCTGCGGAGATGTGAGCGCAGGGTTGTACATATGAACACTGCTCGAGATCGAAGACGTCGACGAGGTCGAAGTGATTGGCGGCGACAAATGTGACCTCGCTGAAGAACTGCACGATGGAGTGGTGGAGCGGTATACGGTTTCTTGAGGTTGCGAATCATGATGAAAAGATAACTGAGAGGTGGAGTCCACAATTGAATGAAGTGACTTTCAAGGAGCGCGAGTTTGCAAAGCGCTGGTACTATGTTGAAAAGGGAAAGGGACAAAAAGATGGTAGGTGTTGGCGGTGGTGAGCCAGTGAAGTAGAGCCAATTCACAGGACACTGGCTGGTGTTGTTTGAATTGGAGGAGCTTGCGCTCTCGAGTGTTCTGGCGATGGGGCAAATGATGCACGCTGTTGCCGATGCACAGTTCAGTACTATGAGGAACACCAAATTGATGAGGATGATTGAAATCAAAACAGAGCAAACCATAAACAACTTGGGGGAGGTCAAATAGTTGTCGCATATCAGCAAAACTGGAAACCAATTTCAAACATGTACGGTTGGAACGTTTGAGCTATTTGCGAGTTGAAGGCTGGGATCGCAGCCTGCGAATTAATGTACAAGTAAGGCCTGTGAAGGCTACAGCTGTGCGGAAAAATTCTTCGGCAGTGAGCTCCACAGGAAAAGGCGGGAGATGATACCACAACAAGAACCAAGTGAACAACGATTGATGAATGTCCAAGGGAAGCTCACTGCCTGGGCGGGGACCTAGTCACTCAGTCATCAAAACAACTGCAGCTGCCAAAATCTTCATAAGTTCCTCCTTCTTGGCCTGTGCGGCTAGAGACACTGGAAGGCCGACGGATGCAGCTTTGTCCGCAAACGTGGACTGCTGAGATGGTGGGATCTTCTTGAGAAAGGCGCCAAGTTTGGTGAGGTAGGTCTTGAAGCCAGCATCATGAGAAGCAGGGATGGTCAGCTTGTCGATCCATTGATCCACGGAAGTCTTGATGTGGCTGGCAGGCGCTGTGCGATCCATAGGTCAGGAAGACGGTGTTCCGGGATGGCATTGGACGTAAGGGCCGACGAAGCGGTTGAAGGAGAGGCTTCAGCAGAGCGCTTGGAGCCTGAGGCTGGTTCTTTCTCACGCTTGGAGCCTGAAGCTTCTTCTTTTTCGCGCTTTTTTCGCTCTTGTCGATCCATTCTGAAGTTCTGAGCATAGGCCGTGATGGGCTTAGCGCTAGCAGGAGGGGCAGCTGAGGTTCTTTTCTGACGACTTCGGGCGGAGGCACCGGAGGTGTGTTGCTTCTTGGGAGGAGGTTCAGCGAAACCTTCTTCATCCTCATTCTCCACCGGCAGGTCGGGGTTTTCATCGTCCTCAGGCGCGCATCCTTCGGACGGAGATGGCACAGGAATGGCAATGCCAGAGTCAGGTGTCGGCGGCGCCTTGGAGCGTTGCTTCAGAGTATCACGCTCCTGTTCCAGTTGCTTGATGCGGTTTTGAATTGCTTGAAGAGAGGTGTCGGTGAGGTAGCCGGTGATGCCATTGACAGGATACTGGACACGTTTCTTCTTGACCTGGTTGGGGTCAGGGTCATTGATATGCAGTTTGTTCTCAGCGCAGGACGCCGTGGCCAGCTCGTCCACGTCCATGTCGAATTCTCTGAGTCTGAAAATCAGTTGATGTAGGAATACTGATTCGCGAATGGATCTGGCGCAAAATGATGGAATTGAACTTCCCATTCGCCAACGACCTCAAGCGCCAGTTCTGCCAACGAAGATAAGTGAGTTCATGTAACCGTAGATCAGTGACCGGTCTGCCAGCAATGCCAATCTTCTGAGACCAAGTTGTAGGCATCACATTGCCCTGCTACCAACGGCGATCTCAGAGTCAAAGCAAAGACCACTGGCGTCTTCATCAACGTGACGACCCTTCCAGGCAAGGATGGCGACGCTGGAACTACAGCCAAGAGTCTCAAGCTCCTTCCTCCAATTGGTCGTCTGCAAGTGCGGCCCCCAGCACTCCTCCTCCGCCTCCACCTCGTCAACGTGAACCAGGCAGTCCTCGTGGCGCCTCTGTACACAACTTGGATCTCCCAAAGTCTTTCACTACCAGTTCGACACACTTTGATACTCGTCGGCAGTTTGGCTTGCAGTTTCCCCCCATGAGTGAGGACAGTCTGGGATAAGAGAGAACCCTGAGCGATGACTGATCTGAAAAGCTGACGCTAGAATGGATGTACGAAGCATATGGAATTGCATCCCGACAATGAGCAAGAAAAGTGAAAATTGGTAGACATAAAGGTACATCTGAGAAGTTAAACAAAATGTAACATGAACAATCAGATTCAAATAGATAACAAGAATGCGGAAGTGCTGATGATTGCAAGGAGGTCTTTTACACAGCTGGTACTCGAGCACATCCAGCGACACATCTAACTCCTGGCATCAGTGTTTTGGCGCAGCCTCTGTAGCAGGCTTGGAAGGCCTTGATGGACGACTGGGAAATGCAGTTGTAATAATCTTGGGCACGTTACACCTCGTCTCTTTCAGCTTCTTATCCTTCTTCATGTCGGTGGATTTGTCGGTGCGAGCAGTATAGTCTTGGAAGCTGGCGCTTTGTCGGTGTCCTTGGACTTCAGGGAGTCCTTGATTTGGCCATTGGCGCAATGGAATGACGGACTCGCTTGGCGACTGCCTGCCAGGACCGTCAAGCCACCGTGTCAAACTTGAGGTCTGAAAGGAGGGTGATCTGTTCATCCGTCCAGTCACAGTCTGAAGGTGATTCAGGTTCAGGAGGTTGACGACGTCTTTTGCGGGCGTTCGGTGAGTCATTGGTCGTCGGTCGACTTTCTGGAGTCTTCGGTGGGTCTTCAGGATCTTCAGGATCATCTGCATCAGCTGTAGCTAATCCTGGACCATCGGTCGGGGTTGGCGCGGTGACTTCAGGAGTTGGGAAGAACGAAATTTGAGGTAGGTCATGAGGTGAAGGGTGGGAAGATCGCTGATTGGAATTCAACAATCATTGATGAGATCTCCTGCTCGTTGAACATGGGCCTGGGCCTGTTGAAGTTCATTGACAAGGGCATCAGCTGTGCGAGATCGGAGAGCAGCGGCGAACTCTCGAGGCGCAGCGAGGAGGCGATCAACGAGGCAGGAGAGTCCATGCATGGTGGTACAAACCAGTGATCGAGTTTGAGGCTACCCGCTATGACATACAAACCAAGAGCAGTGAGGCGACAATGGTAATGATGTGTACCTAAGCTGTAAGAGATGAATGACCCTAGGAACAGGCTCTGAGCATCAGACTGGAATACTGATGAAGGAAATTCTGAGATCCAACGGAGCAGTGAGGAAAGGCAGCTGCGGCAGTGACACTTGTTTTTCGACGATGCCAATGATGAAAGACGCTAGCTGTTGACGTGGCTGTATGGTACAGAGGCGTCACGTAGGCGAAGGTCATCACGTAGTTGGCTGCATAGTGACTCCAGCCGTGTTGAGGATCGGAGGCGGTTCATAAGTAGGTGACGAGGTAGCACGAGAGGGAGGAGTGGTGTGCTCTTGGACCTAGTACAAGTAGTCGATGTTGGAGAGAGCTGCGTGGAAGCACCACCGTCGTTCCCTGGAGTTATGCGTCGCTCCATGACGATTGCAGTCACTTTGCTCCTGCCAAGTTCCACCTGAATCAACACGTTTGTGAGCGGCCCATTGTGCGCCTGAGACAATGATGCCATGTTGATTCTTCCCACTCTTGGATCTTTTCACTATCTGAGCCGGGCGTTGATGATCTCGACTTTGAACATAGTCCTGAATGATCGTCCCCGCTGCGAAGAAGCCGTTGATAGGAAATTGCTGTTCTCGAAGCTGCTCCGGAGTGAAGATCGTAGTAACACAAGTAAGCAAAATCATGCCCAAGTTGAGAATTCCCAACAATCCCTCCGTTGATGTGGCATGGTAATACCTGTAGTGTGTTTGTGCAGCTGCCCCTGTGGGGCGGTCTGAACTGAATGGGAGCCCTTGAAGGTGGATGGCCCAAATGTGGCAGTAATCATGATTGAAGTAGGTGAAGTCAGTGATGCAATTGCGACAGGGCAATTTGGAAGCCAGGAACAATTTGCAAAGTTGAATGAGAGTTTCTTGTGTAGGTAAGTCGCGTATAGTGTGCCCATTTGGTCCTCAAACCAACGTACTGCTTCAACGACCTCCGGAGTGGAAGGTTGGATTCTGTTCGAAGTTCGAGCCAATGGCAGGACCCGTTGGGCTCGATCTCGAATGGCCTTCAATTCATCTCTGATCTCCTTGTAGTTGAAGGTAGAAAACCGGGACGATGGAGCGGGATCCAACGCTGCAGCAGAAGAGTCGGTCGGAGCTGAGCGATTGAGGTCCCGCACCGTGGTGTGAAGATAATCCGCTCGAGGTTCTGGTGGTTGAGGCGGGAACTGTTGAGAGTTCCGTGGGGGCGGCGGTGGTGGGTCTCGTGGTGGTGGAGGCGGCGGTGGCATCTTGGATCTGGTGATGGGATCTGAAGCGGTTGGAGATGGTGCTGGCCAGTGCGCACCCCGGCTGTCCCATGCAGAATTGTCCACTGCGCGACCACGATGCACATTAGTGGGAGCTCGATGGTTGTCATCATCGGAAGAACCTGGTTGATGTCGAGGTGGTCGAGGTGGAGGCCGAGGTCGACGCTGATGTGAAGTTGGATTCTTTGGATGAGGCGGCCGTTGTCTGGCGCGGTCCTGAGGTCTTGGCGGCGGTCGTGGTGACGCCACAGAGCGAGAAGACGGTTGGGAGAAAACTATCATCGGTGGGACAGTATGTGGAGCAGGTGTGAGACGGACAGTAGTGCCTCCTGCGATTGTATGAGGTGACCGGTCGTGGGCCGGCGGTCGTGGTTTGGAACTGGAGGTGGCCGATGATTGAGTGCGAGAAGGAGGTTGGCGTGGGCGAAGAGCGGGGCGTGGAGTTTGATGGGGACGAGCTCGAGGTAAGGCAGGTGACCGTTGCCGTGACTGCCGTGGTCTTGATCTTGGTGATGGCTTGGATGAAGGTCGAGCTGGATGTGACTGAGGTGAAGAAGGACGTCGTGGTTGTCTTCGGGAAGGTGTACTGGATGTAGAACGACGTCGGCGACGAGATGTAGTCTTCTTGGAAGGGGATATACGGGTCTGCGGTGACGATGTCGATGGTTTTCTCAGGAGCTGAACGTCGTGGTTCTGCAGGTGCAGGTGACATTGCAAGTTCAGGTCGCGGAGGAGCTCCCGATGGTGGGGAGATCGTAGTGACCAGTGAAGGCTTTGTAGGTGATGGTGAAGGTGCTGTCGAAGGTGGCACTGGTGGTTCAGTTGGTGGATTGACTGGCGCCGGTAGCACCGGTGCAACTGGAGCAGTGGATGGTGTTGGAAGTGGCTGTGTAGGTGGGAAGCTCCAGTGAGTGAAAGGTTGAGAGTGGGGCCCACGCGATGGGGATTGAAATGGTTGAAAGGGGAAGTCGAAACCTGATGTCATATGAGACGTTGGTGCTGCGAACTGAGAGCCGGACATCACAGGCTGAGGCTGATGCATTGCCGCTGACATCATGGGCGCAATCGCAGGTGTCATAGAGGAAGGCATCAAAGGTGAAGGCATCATAGTCTGCATCAGTGGCATACCAGGTGAAGCCATCATCATATTCGAAGACATAGGGGTCGGTGCCGTAGGCGAGGTAGAGGGATAGCATCCAAAGGGCATGGAGAAGCCAAAGGGCCACGACATGATGAAGAAGGGAAATGACTCCGAAGAGAGTAGATGTATCTACATGAAACTGGTGAAATCTGTGGGGATGACTCAAATCTGATTAACCTAGCTATGAGAGCACATAACTGCTGTGATCATAGCAACCATGAGAGCACATAAATGCTGTGATCATGGTGTCTGAGTTGATGGCACTGCCAGGTGGATTCTGGGTTATACATTCTCATCTTCAATGATAGCAACCTGTGTCAGGGCTCAGAAATGTGTCGATACACATTGCGGCGACAAAGTCGCAAAAGATCTGCGGTGACTGGCGAAATCTGCTGATCAGGTTCCCCATCTCCGAAGAGACAGCGCACTCGGGCAACCTAGAAGGATAGGCCACGAGGATGAATTCGCACACTGAGTAAATGCAAAGGCATAAGGTGATATGAGATGAAATGATTATTTGGTTATGGGATCTGCTGGTGACATCTTCGACGAGAGATTCTCAACATTGTGTTTGAGGTGCGGTGGACGGCTTTCACTGAACTGCAACTAAAGTGACAAACACGGCAGTAGAACAGCTTGTGAAAACCACATTTGATGGCAGGTACGCAAGGGTGATCAGCCCTTGTATCCCACTCTGTGACCTAGATTCGTTGAACTGGGTCAGTCACAGAGTGCCCAGTTCCCCTGCTGTATTTTCAAATGGCATGTCGGTCCCTTTGGAACAGGGTGTGACACACACACACACACACACAATAGGCAAGCTTGCTGTATAGAGCTGGATGTCGGCTGTAGTAGTGTACCAGCACTACTGCCCCTAAGCCCATGGCTGCCTCATCATCCTGCGGATCGAATGCAAGCTTTCCAATCTCGGTCTCAATTTCGTCATTGCCGCTCGTGTCCCAAACAAATGTCTGCCGCCCTGTCTGCTCCTGCGTCAATGCGCAAGCCGATACCCTCAAAAAAACGAAGATCTCACCGCCTAAGAACCACCTAAAAATAGGAAGAATACAACATTACTAAAGCAACTGCACATGTTAAGAGATTGAAGCATTCCCCAAGGAGAACAACATATCGGCTCGAGAAGCATTGACAAAAATATTGAGTCAACATCTCACTCTGAAGAGATTGTCAAAACGGTCAAGCTGTTGGCCATTTAGGTACAGCATCATTTTGCATTGACTTGCAGGTTCACTCCTCACCCCTTTGACCCCTTGCCCTTGACTCAGACTTTGTTTTTGGGCATGTGAACTAACGAACTCACAACTCTGCCTCAGCTTCGATCGGGTTTTTTGGTTCGCAGGGAGCTGTTCACTACAACTCTGTGTCCTGCCTCTGTTAGAATATATCAAGCTGTGTTCAATCAAGGTATCTAAATGATGGCCGACAGACTTTTAACGGGAGGCATATTGTTCTCTCAACATGGTCAGATCTTTTACATTCCTTTGTCCCTTTGTCAATCGGATCTGCAGAACCCTCCTTGTAATCACCTGACATCACAAATCGGAAATGCTCAGAAAGTCTCGCATCATCCACCTGGTCAGTTGCCCTCATGGAACCAACAAATTTCCATCAGGAACCAGATCAAACGAACACCTCAGCACCAACTCTGAGGTTGCACCGACCCAAAACGGCACGGCTGCCTGCTGAAGATTCTGCTGCTCAGCTCTGCGGTCTCCTGAAAGTTCTGCAGCCTGCCGGAGCTTAGTGACACAGCAGGAGTCAGCAGGCTGGCTGGCATTACTGCTTCATATTGGTCGACTCCAGGACACCTCAAACAACAGTGACCAACAATGAAAACAGAAGCACTGGGTCCTGCATGTAGAGTCCATAGTTTTCCCGTTGAGAACTTCCACCCATTGAGTGAATCTCAAATGCATTCAGCCACGAAGTATGTTGACAAATATGCATAAGTATAAAGATAAAAAATGAACATCTACATTGGCATGTGCCCCAGTACAGCAACAGTGACCACAAATCATATCAGAAAAAATGCAGAGTCATTTCGACAAAATGATGTTCATGTTTTGAGATTGTTTGCGCTTTTAGTGGTACGTTGTAGTACTTTGCATTACCTCGTAGTACCTTTTAGTACCTTGTAGTAGGTTCCGGTAAGTTGTAGCACGTTGTAGTACACCGCAGTACAGAGTAATACTGTGCAAACCGTGCAAACCACAAAAAAACACACACACACACAAATCAGACAAAAAAAACACATCATTATCTCCGAATTTGCGAGAAAGTTCGCAAAAAAAGGATTGTGTTCTTTTGGGATAGCCTCAATAATATGAATAACGTGTATGAATATTGAAAACATATATCTATATACAACACATAAATCGTATTTGTTCAAGAATATAATCTCAATAATATGAAGATCATAATATCGTAAAGACTTCTCCGGAAGCTCATGGCTGTCCACTGCCCATGCCGCGCCTCCTCTGCGAGGCGGTTTCCAAAGAGTCGGTGAAAGAAACCGCCCATCGACTTTCGTGGCACCTGAGAAGACTCGCACCGGGGGTGGCCCTGGGGGGCAGGAGCCCGAGATCCAAGTTGGATGCAAGTCCGTATTTTCAAACAACAGTGAACAACAATCAAAACCATATTTCTTGCAAGTCGACTCCACTGCTCTGACTGGACCTCCGGTGTCCTCTGCGCAGGCTCTTCTTGAAGTACCTTTTGCTGAGACACCTTCTCCTCAAAGACAAACCCACAAGACTGGAATGATCTGCAATCGAGACAACCCAAACATGTCACCAAATGCCCAAGCGCCCTTCGTGCGATTTAGATGGGGGCCCGCTGCTTGCCGCAATCATTTTGGAAGCAACATGGATGACCTATGGAATTGCAACTATTCTTGCTTGACACATGGGAAACTGCTCAATGGTCCTAGCGGGGACACTTTTCAGCAGATACGTGAGCTGCTACTCCAACTGTCCATGTCTTTGACAACTTTCTCGACCCTCAACTTCCTGGTTTTGCTCTTTGTCAAAGAACTTTGTCAAAGAATCTTGGAAATGGGAAACAGTGATAAGATTATAAAGATCAGAGTTCTCTGAGCCAATGATTGTTTGCAATTGATTCTGCCTACGACTTGGACACTGCTTCACCATTGAGATCTGCTCCAATGAAGTGCTAGCGCGAATCTAGCGCCACGCTAGCGCGAAAAATCGGATATTTTTTCAGAGACCACGGATTTGTTCTGCATAACAGATTTCCTTTCTGCAAAGGCAAAGATAATGCTTGTCTACTTTACGTGATATGAAGGATAGCAGCCTAAGACAACAAGAGTAACACTAATAATGATAATGATTGATTATAATGATAGAAATTCAAAAGCAATCATATTGAATGCCTAAGACCTAGCGCCAATCTAGCGCAAATCTAGCGCTGCCTTGCAGAAGTGGGTGATTCTGCTGGGGGCCTGCTACTTAACGAAGTTTAAACACAACACCTATGACATGAAAAAGGTACTCCCAATTTTACAAATCAATATGTAGAATTTCGACAGCCAATCAGAGGCTGGTCATTACTGTGCATCTAGCACACATGTGCACCATGCAATGAAGTTGTCGCGGCAATGCAGATCAGCTTGGAAGGCACCATCATCTGAAGGATGTTTGCAGAAAAGGACAGTGAATCTGTTGAGAAACTGCGTCTTCTTGGAAATTTGGATGTTCGCTCTTTGCACTGAATTAACATGAACCCCAAATGAATGAACCGGGTTCACATTAAAACTGCATAGTATCCACTAGTCAAAGCCCATGTGCTTATCAGTACAGGTTCAACAAGAACCATTGGGCACGCAAGAGTTGCGCTATTCAATTTGGGCATTTCTTGAGCCACTTCAAACACCTGAAGTGGCCGCAGTGGCCCAAGTGGTCAAAGTGGGCAAGAGATCTAGCTCTCAGGTTTCAGAGGGTTTACGACAACAATTTTATTTTTGGGGGAATAGGTTCGAGGTTTACCGATTGAAGTAGAAAAGAGAGGTTTCAAGAGAAGAGATTCTGTGGGAGAGAGATTCCAAGTTTGAGGAGAAAAGCGAGAGACAAAAAAAGGTTTCAACCTATTAGGTTGCATCAAAGTCACTGTTTGGAGCACAACCAGAAAAAAAAAGCGAAAGGGGGCAGGCTCTGCCCCGGAGGGCACAAATCTAGATTTGTGAGGTGTTATGCTCATAGATTGTATCGAGAAGTGTTGCGCTCGCAGACTAGTCGTGTCCTGTCCATAGATTAGGGCGGCGTTGCGTCCATAGATTGCTGCGGTATTGCGTCCATAGATTACTTCGGCGCTATGCCCATTGATGAGAAGCTAAGGACAAATAACGTACAAATCATCCTTTCATTTGTTGGAGTCTAGTCTCTCCATGTATGATCATGCACACGTGTTTCCAAACGGATCTGCATGAACTTGCATGCATGACGTTTGTATGCTTGTTTACTCCGTGTCCCAACTACTGCCAGCCAAGCGTCTCTCACAACACTGGTGGCCGCATCCTTGCGAATCTCCGCTGTTGCGATGGGCTCTGTAAAGTGATCGTTCTTCAACTTCAGAGTAGTCAGATATTCCAACCACCCACCACGAATCACCCTGTCAACTACCAAAGCCTGCAGCTGTGCACGCGTCAGGGCGTGATAGAGGCGCGCGCGCGTGGCATTGTCCCCATCTCCGGCAATCTTGGTATCTAGGCCAACGCAAATCACGAATAGCATCTCTAAGCCTTTGGCATTTTCATCACAGTCAAAAACCAGCTTGTCCTCGCCACTGGACCTCTGGTCAGCTGTCGGGATGAAACGAAGCGACTCTTCGAAAGTGATGAGGCGCACCTGGCCAGGTTGGGCGAACTCCTTTGTGAAGGCCTTCAGTAGATAGGGCTCAAAGACATTCCGGAATCTCATATCTGGCACTATCAAAGCTACATGCTGATCGATTCGAATGCTGGGGTATGTGCACATGATGTGCCAAAGAGCCTTTGTTGTGTGTGCGGCAAACTGGGAGAAGACTTCCTGGTCATCCTGTGCGTCAAACAGGAAGGACTTGAGAGGAGGACCTGTGGTCCCCAAACAGCTGATTGGATCTCCGTCCTCCATTCGAAAGGCATTGGCTCCAAGCATCACTCGCTTTGTGCTCCGTACAATCTGGGTCAAAGTGACTCGGCGCATTTCAGGATATTGCCCGTCCAACATAGAAGATTGCGACACGTCGGACAAAAGGACCTTGCGCTGGGCACTCAGTGCCTCAAACACTTTGCCGTTCTCTCGAAGTATCTCATGAGCTTCGTCAAACACTGCCAGTGCGAAATGTTCAGGGTCACCTGACCTTGGCTCCAGTACGATTTCACTGCCTTGTACTCTGATGTTCATGAAATCGGTGTAGGGATAGTGCATCACCAACAAACGGGACAGAAACTCGTTCACATCATTCACAGCTTTCTGCAGGTGCTCTGCATGGGTGAGCACCCACTTTATGAAGTGGTAGATGAGTGCACGGTTGGGTGCAACATACACAATCTTGTCCCGGCTGCTTGGCGCGAGAGTATCCATCATGTGGAGCACATATCGCAGGGCAACAAACGTCTTACCCGCGCCTGCTGCAGCCGTCAGATGGATATCTTCTACGGGAAAGGTGATCATTTCCTGCAGTTTCTGCTTCTGATGATCTGTGAGTTCTGAGAATCTCAGTAGACTCCGAGCATACTGGTCAAAGAACCGTGTCTTATGAACTGCAAGCTCCTCACTTAGCCCAAGCTGCTTCAATTTCTTGTTCAAGGTCTCAACTAGTTTCATCGCATCACTCAGCACGTAATCCCTGAGCTTGTGGGCGTCTTCAATCCACTGTATGTCCATCTTGACCGCCAAGCACGGTGCACCATTCTGAAGTCTGGTCTCCTCAACAGCGTTCACTTTTAGACCTATGGCATCCTCGCAAAGCTTCTTCAGATCATCCTGGCCAAATCTGTGCAACAGGTTTTCAAACAAGTCTGTTGTGTGACGGACGCGCTCGGTCGAAAACTCTCTTTGTGTCCTCTTGCATCGAACAAACCATTTCATGTGCAGATCATCCAAATTTGGGACTTCAAGGATGGTGACTTTGCTGAACGTCTTCTCCGGATTCAAAGCTTCGATGTCGTCTCCAACGTTGAATTGTGTTGCCAGGAATCTGGTCACATCTACTTGACTGTATTGCCATCGCATCTGATCGAGCTTTGCAATCTCTGCTTTCTGCGAGCCCCCACAGCCATTTCCGTCCCAAAGGTCTGTAAAGGGAAGTTTGTTCCAATGCACCTTTCCCAAGCCCACCTCGCCTGGGAAATAGACCACCTTCAAGTTTTGTCCACGTTGCACTGCCTCTTCAACCCTCTCCAGCCAAACTTTGAACCAGCTGCATCCCCAAGCAGCGCGCTTCCCATGCTCTTCCCATAGTTTCTTTGCAATCTCTTTGTCGCTGTCAGTCACATCTCCAAATACGATGTGAGCATTTTTGGCTTTTGCTCTTTCTTCCAATCTCTTTCTTTCCTGCTCTGAGCAGGGCTTCTCCGCAATTAAGTACCCAAGCGCTTTGAAATCACGCTCGCCATAAATGTCGGCGCAAAGACACCGATGGGGATTCTTTGGATCCGGAAAATGATGACGCCCCAGGCCATGCTCCGGATCATCGAGAAAGACGCATGCCACAGAGTCTTCAGTGTGTTTACTGATTAAACACTCCCATGCTTCTAGATATTTACCAGGAAAAGAAACCCAACACTCTTTGGCGTTGGGTTTGATGTTACCTAAATAACTCAAGCCTTTAAAGGCATTAAAGCCATTCAGATTTGCAGGTTGTTCCTTCACAACCAAGTGAAGCGTCTCCATTCCCTGGCAGCAGGTTTTTGTGAAAAATCAAGACCCTCAGTGGCATTTCTTGACAAAAAATATGACTCAAACCATAGAAACACTGAGCCACAAACAGCCACTATTATGGTTATCATCACACGTGTGTGCCCACTTTGAGAATGTATTGATATCTGTTGGGATTCACTTGCCTGGGTACGCTTTCCTACTTTGACAGTCTAGCGGCATGTCCATAGTATGTCCCCAATCCCTGGTATACTTAGAGCCCTTCCAAATCCAGGATGATCCAACAAGCTATGGATTATATACTGGGGTGAAAGCGACTGGCAAAGCATAAAGCCTTGGATCCACGTGGACACTGCGTCGATGGAACCACATTCGACCACCACCAAGCCTCTGAGATTGTTCAATGCCAAATAAAATTGCTGGAAGGGGGGCCGCGGCCCACAGAATGAAGCTGCAAAAGATAATAAACCAAGGCAACAACACAAACAAATAACAACCATGAATGGCATTTTACACAGCACCATTATGATTGAGGCCAAAACGTTCATCAGCGCTAAAATTGGGCGCCATCAAACAAGGAGAAGCAAAGAATTGGGGTTCCCATTTCCACCATCTAGGTGTTAGGGAGACCCCGTGGAAAAAAAATAAAAAAAAACAATCGCAACCACGAGTAAAACAACGGCAACAACAAGAACTGCAGCACAACATCGGCGACGACCACAGCCGGCCATGGAACCTCTCCAGCAGAAGCATCAGCGGCCACAAGTGCCTTTGCCTTTGGCACTGCCTGCGAGTATGCATTGGCAAACTGTGAATCGCATGAAGTGGCATGAAGCAAACATTGGCATTTGGCAACATCTGGGAGTTTCGTAGAGCCAAATGATTCCTTGATAATACCGGGCCTACAAGCAGTTTGCACAATTTTTGGATTCTGAATTCTGAGCGCATGTCCGACTTATTTTTGGAATCATTGACCAAGAGGAGAGTTGTGGGGAAAACCAAAGACTCCAGTATTCTGATGTGCTGTCACAATAAATCACTGGTCAGTAGTCTGACTTTACCCGATTGCCATGGAACCTCTCCAGCAGAAGCATCAGCGGCCACAAGTGCCTTTGCCTTTGGCACTGCCTGCGAGTATGCATTGGCAAACTGTGAATCGCATGAAGTGGCATGAAGCAAAACATTGGCATTTGTCAAGGTCTGGGAGTTTAAAAATAGCGCCGTTCCATGATGATACGCTGGTCCTACGGGCAATTTGCCAAATTGTCGCATTCTGAATTCTCAATACGTGTCTGACTTGATTTTGGACTCATTGACCAAGTGCGTCGTCCAGAGCGCGCAAAGACTTCAGTATTTAAAAGTTTTCATTAAAAGGTGAAAATGAGTTGCGAGTCCATTCACATTGTACAATTGTCCGAAAAAATGTCATGGATCTCGATGATACGCTGTCACAACAAGACACTTGTCACTAGTCTGATGTGAGCTGCATATGCACCACTCTGCAAAACAATGCAAAACACCAAAACATCAAACGTCATCCAACTGACACTGAGGCCGAATCCCCCACGTCACTTGATGATGAAACCACGGATTTGCCCACCTGCCAGAAACAGACTGAGACCGTCCACGTTGAGAAATCCGACATGGAATTGAGGAAATCGAAGGACAAATCTAAAGGGTTGAAGCATTCACATCTAGTAGGCAGCGTGAGCTGCAATCTGCATTGCTTGCATTATTGCAGTATATCACAGCCGCATTCCCTGCCAGGACCACTGCAGATGAACCCGAGCTTCAACACCCAATTCACAGTGGCCAGCTAGAATAAAAACAGTCAGGCAAGAGAAGACAGAAAAGATTCAACGACAAATTAGATGCAAGGCATCTTTAATTGATCAAAACGAGCCATCCAGCTGGCCATGGAACCCCTCCGGAAGTACTACAAGAGAAAGTGATGCCTTTCATCTTGCGGAACAGCCCATGGCTGACAACAAGTTTCGACATGGCTAAAAGAACTTTACAATGTAGCTAAGAATTGCTCGCATCCTGTCATTCCCTCTCCACTCTCTCATCCTATCCTCTGTTTGTGCAAATCGAATCCCAAGCTAGCTGATGACGTAGCTCGGACTTGGACCCCTTCTCTCACGGGAAAAGCACAAGTAGCCAAAAATGGAGTTCCTAAAAAACTCCTAGGACGCAGATTTCATGAAAGTATTCCGACTTTGAGAGCAGGATGTAACCACTCTGGTTTAGGGAGCTGCTCAAACAAGACAAGAGATCAAGTCAAGCGCCTGCAGCGGTTCCGCTGCTTCGAAATGTCCCTGTGTAATGGCAATGTCGCAAGGTGTTTTACCTCGCTAGAAGCAACACAAGAAATTCATCCAGCTTCTTCAAAAGCAGTTTCAGAATGTTTCAGAAGCTTCAACAATCTCCACAAACTACATTCTCTGTCAACGAGTCAGTCGTCATGCAAATGTCAAATCGGAAAGCCGTGCAAAGAAAGAATTGGTGTTGGAAAGGACTTCGGTGACATCTTGAGTGAGCTGCCGTCTTTGTCTTTGGCATCCAGAAGAGCACCAGCAGCCAAGAGCGCTTCCAGGACCAACACCTGGCCTGTCGCAGCTGCACTGTGCAGCGCTGTCTGGCCTAGCAGTGGCACCGGCTGAATCAAAGGTCGTCACAGAGTGGATAATCAGTATGGAGAACTGCCAGAAGGCCAACAAACCAACCGCTAGGTTTACTAATATCAAAAATCATGGAGCCAGATTTCCGTTCTTCTCCAAAATGTTTGCTTCTGCAAGTAGTCACTTTGCCCATTACATTTCAATGATGGCACCCAAGGCCCCTGCCAGCTGCATCTTTAACTTCCAGGGATGCACCGGCATCCAAGAGCATCTGGACAACGCTGGCATGGCCCGAGAAGGCTGACCAGTGTAGGGCTCTTCTCGCACCTGAAATATCGGAAGCAAATGCATTTATTAAAGATCTGAATTGAGAAGTTGAATGAGTTCGCGTAACCTATGTCTATTCTCAAATAAGTTGAAGATCAGTAGGTCTGCGCAATGGCAAGTGCTTCCACCTGGACTTCAAAATGCAAACAAAACCAAATCTGCTCCTTGTCAAACATGGAAGGCTTCCAGGCCTGTGTCCCTGAGGCTATGACCCAGATCCGTCTCGGCATCAACATTGGCCTTCGCGGCAAGCAACTGCTCGACCACCGCAATGTGGCCCTTGTTTGCACAACAGTGCAGTGGGGTCATACCTCAGCAACCATGCAGAAACATGTTGCGCAAACTGGTGGGAAAGCAGTACGAAGGATTGCCATATTTGGGTGCCTAACTGACGCAAACAAAGGATTCTTCAAGGGAGATGGCCGCATGCACAGCATGCCAAAGCTTGGAATGAACATCACCTGAGATCAACATCGAACTCAGGCTGCCACCATTCAGTTTGTTCTTCGTCTCCAGCTGCGCACCAGCCGCTAGGAGCAACTCTATCACCAAAAAGTTGCCAGAATCTGCGGCCAGGTGGAGGCTGGTCATACCTAAGCAACGAATCTTCAACTTGTCAAAGTCTGGAAATTCTTAGGATCTGATGACTGGAAATCTATTCTTCTCAGGTCTGCCCATCCAGCATCGGTTTGGGACTTAGTAATTATCACTGAACTTGCAATCTGGGCTGCTTTTGCCCTCAAGCTGGCAAACGATTCTTTCGATTCTTTCCTCTTCGGCTCGACAGATTCTACAGAATTCCACAGATTGCAAAGCAGAAGACCAAGGCTCGTACCACCTTTAGCCATGGCATCCACCATTGCACCAGCATTTAGGAGTTCCTTCACCACATTCGGGTGGCCCTTCTGCACTGCCCAATGCAACGCCGTCCTCTCACCTCAAACAATGCTCTCGGTGACTGTACTTAAAAAATGAGAGAGCAGCCTTCCTTCTGTTTCGTCTGGGTATTACATGTCAACAAGAGACCAAAACGCCCATGTTCTCTTGGGATAATTTCCGAAAAACTGTCCGCTTGAAGGTTTATGTCCTCCCCTACCAATTTTGGAGCCTTCATCACCGCATTCCCGGCTTGGGCTGGCTAGCCAAGAACGCAAGGTTTTTACTAGTTCCAATTGCACCCAGTAGCCTAGCAGGGCCCAGCACTCTCAAATGGTCAAGTGGATTCACAATCACTGCATATTCTCTGCCACTTTTGAAGAGGGCCTACTCTTCTTGACTTTGTTCTCGGTGAGTCCCCAAGCTTGTGCAACCGAGGTCGGGAGCACAGATTCCATTTTCCTGCTTTATTTTTTGGGGATAAAACTAATAAAGCTAGAAAGAGCTCAGACTACTTGGTTAGAAACCATCAGTGAAAAGCGCTGGGAAGCTGCCGGGCTCCATCACACTCTCAGACTGGCACTGCCACTGTCCGTGCTATGCACGCTCTTGGGATCGACGTGAAGGAAGTGCAAAACTGCCGCGTCGTTTCCATCTTTGGCTGCCTCGAAGATGTTGTGGCCTCACGGTAAAACAAGATGTTCTGTGGACCAGGAAGATGATTCACAGCGATCTTCAGGAGGATGGTGCTTTGGATGACTTCAGGACATTGGTGTCAGCGGGTGGCAACCATAAAACCATTTTCAATTTAGATGAACAGGGTTTTGCGACCAGTCAGTAGACTCCATAGAGTGAGCTTCAAAACTCTGGAATCAAAATCATCACTTCAGAAATCATGAAGACTTTCACTGCCCACGGCAACGGAGTAAATCCAAGGAATAGAAAGTTGATTATCAGCTGAGAACCGAGCACTTCCAAGCTCCAGCTTTATCTGCCTGCGCTCCAATCTCAACGTGGCCAAATCTTGATTGGGGCCCCCTGTTTTATAGTTGATCTCCCTGGCGCACAGTAGCCTTGTTGAGTCATGGACACTCACAAGTCATGACTGACTGATCACACCTTGATGCGACTTTGCTCTACTTTAATAGCAATCCACCATGTGGATTCGGATGTGACCCCAGCTTGACGTGCTCCGGCTCAGTATGGCATCCGCCCTTGGAGGTTTCAGAATCATGAATGCAACAATATCACTGTTTTAAATCAGTTGACCTGTCTTTAGTTAGTTGACAGCAAAAAGTCAAACACTCGGCCGGGATTTGGTCCAGAAGGCCCGGTGATTGGTCATAAAAACGGCATCCGAAATATAGTCCCAAAGAAGCTACGGTGAAAGGATATGAACTGAACTGATCACAAACCAAGGTCATCGGACAGGTATCATGAGTCGCACAGTCTGCATGGACTGGAGCCTGTTCAGCTGAAGTCTCTGCCACTTTGGTGTCCAGCTGTGCCGGCACCTTATTGAAGCATGTTGAAGCAAGAAAATGGTTCTGGAGAAACACGGATACATTGGACCTGCATGCAGCGGAAATATGATCAGTTGTTGTTTGCTACAGTAATGCACTCGTTGTATTCTGTTCTTTAAAAAATTGACTGCCTTCTTCAGGTCGCCTTCCCAGCCATGATGCCATGATGCCCTCAATCCCGACACCAGTGGCCCCAGGTGAGCACCCGGGGAACCGACCCTCACCGTCATCAAACTAAGACATAGCAACCCCACAGCCGCAACACCCCCACCCGTTGAACTCACTGCGTTTGCTTGGGGAATTTCAACACGGCCTGTGGCCTGTGACTGGCTTTCAAAGCCAAGACATACAAAAACACATGAAACGTATCTGTTTTCTTTTTGCAATATCATTTCAAATAGAAATGAAGAAACGACTTGCTTTTGCTTTTGGAACTGGCTCTGACGAAGAAGCCAACCCTGAACTCACCCAAAAAGACTACTGATGTTGCGGCGCTCTTGCAAAAACATTTCCTGAAGATAGAAAAAAAACAGCAACAAAAAAGTATTTCCGTGTGGCTCTAGGAAAAAAACAACACCGGAAACAGTCTAAGATAGTAATTGGATGTAATTGCTTTGTTTGTGCTGTTTTGCATTCTGGCCTTCTTCTAGTGTTCAAGAGATTGAGGTCTTGTTCCACTTGAATTGTCGGGGTTCAGTCATGATGGTTTCATCATCTTGTCGTGCAACAACACAAAAATCTTGGATGAGATCCCCAGAATTCGAGATGAACTTTATGAGTATGAAAACCAAAGGCTCCACTGGACTTCCCTCAAGAGTGAAGCAAAAAAATCTAACGGTCTTCATTTGGAGCTCCCTCTAAACAGAACCCGCATGAATGTACCACATGCATCCACAAGTACAAGCGTGATTCCGAACTATTCCGGACTAAAGGTGACACACAGCCACATCCAGGATGATTTGGTCTCGCAATAAGTTGTCTTCGCATGCAGTTTCCCATCCATTTTGAAGCAACGTCTTAACATATTGAAGTGACCCATAAAGTTGCGTATAACAATGTAAGCCTTTGGAAGTATATTCGCTGAGACGTGCTCCCAGCTGGCCTCTTCC
>VSDK01001179.1:219306-233364 GCA_009767595.1 Symbiodinium kawagutii
TTTCCCTTAATGACATAGAGCTCCACACAGAAAACCGCACCTGCTTGACAGAATGCTGCACTGACAGAACACTACCTGTGACTCAACACACCTGCTCCACACAACACTGCACTGACAGAACACTGGCCCTGCCAAAACCCCACACCTGCTCAACGTCAACACAACTCCGCGCTGACAGAACATTGCCCTTTCTAGAACCCCGCACTTGCTTGACAGAATTCTGCACTGACAGAACACTGCCGAACACCGCAGGTGCTTGACAGAACGTTGCCCTCAAGCAACACAGCCCGTGACCAAGTACGGCCCCTGCATGACAGAACTCTGCACTGCGACTGGCAGAACTGGCCAAATTCGAATAGTAGCTAGTCCAATTTCAAAAGTCTGGATATCAAGCAATTTGCGGGCGAATATCACCCAAAACGAAGAAGAGTAAATCTTCTATGAGAACAAGGGGTTCCACCAAAGGGATGCCCATCAGAGATCACCTACATTAAGAAACATTAAAACACATTATTAATATTTATTAAGCATTCAATCATATTTGCAATTTTATTCACTTAAGGGGGCAGATCAACATTTGTTTCCTTTCCAGCTTAGTAGCCCCTCTTTCCATTCCTGTGGGTGCCCTGTTGGACTGGGCAATGGTTCCTGGCCCACAAGTGGCAGAATTAAACCAAGACAAATGTGCCTTCTTTGGATTTTCAGGCTTTCCCACTACTGAAAGTAAACTACGCAGTTTGAAACAAAGACTAAAAATTGGCTAGGAGGTGCCCAATTTCGAGAATTGTTTTTAATGTTTTTTAATTTTTCGTAATTTTTCCTAATGTTTTCTAATTTTTCTTAATGTTTTCTAATTTTTTGTAATTAATTCTAATGTTGAGCCGTTTTTCCGAATTTTTTTGCGTTTTTCGCATTTTGCCAGGGTTTTTTTGATCTGTGTGTATCTGTTTTAAATTACAGCTTAACCTGAGGCCTTAGACAATTTGGCAGAGTTCCGCTAGGGGGAGGGCCCTACTCGTTTGGAAAAAAACGTAAAATCAAAGAGCCTGTGTGGCTGAAATGCCATCAAAGAACAAAGTATTGGGTCTTGGAGCTGTTGCCTGGATGATGTTGGGCATGGAACCTAAGGCTTGTGTCTAGGGCTGCTGTGAACTAATTTGGCTCTATGTGGGATAATTGTTTTTCATGTGGAACAATTTGTTTTTATGTGGAACAAGTTGTTTTTATGTGGAAGAATGTTTCTTAATTTCCCTTCATTAATTTTGATTGTTTGAGATGTTTCATGATGTTTTGATATGATTCATAATTTTACAGCCCTGGCTGGTGGGATACCCTTTGGTGGGGCCTCAACCATCATGGATGAGTAAAGCTACTGTAATCGAATTCCAGCTGCGGAATGCAATCAGCACAAGACTATTTTGCAGAATGAAGAGTTCCCTTAACAATCCTTGACACAAGCTTTTGAACCATTGAAACATCAAGGTTATGGGGCAGGCGTTGTTCAGAGCTGTGGCTGCAGACACAACATATTTTGCATCATTCTAATTGGCCAAGTTACTTTGCCAAACAATTCGAACAATTCCGCATGGCCCTTCATAGTTGCAATGTCGAAAGGAGTGAAGCCTCAGAGAGAAAAGCTCTGTTGGCACGCAGCTCAACCATCTCCAACATCTTGTGGAATAATATGGACTTTCCAAGTACGAATGTGTTTCAATGAGCAACATCCTAGCATCAACCACCAAAGAGCCACGTCACAGAATAAGGTCCTGGCCTTGCTCATCCTTGACTTCCAAGGATGCACCGGCTTGCAGAAGCAGCTTGACCACATCGGTATGGCCCCAAGCACTGGACCAGTGCAGCGCAGTTTTCAGACCTGAAACTAGGGCAGCGCAGCGGGGCAAAGCCAGGATGATAGTTCAGTGAAGCTATGGCTGCGTCAGGGTGTGTCTTTGTCGTGGAAGGAAACACGTTTGATATCCAAAATGATTTCGTATATTTGTGTGGGGTACCGTTTTTGTTTTGCGTTTCATGTTGGGGTAACTGACAGGTTCTCCTGTGAACCGAACTGGCCAACCTCTCAATGTCTCAATGTGGTGTGAGGATTGGCCCCTCAAAAAGCCTCATTTTCTCCAAGTTTCACCTTAATCTTCCGCAAGATCAGCACTAGATTAACAGTCGCCCCCCAACCAAACTTTTCTGGGACCCCAGATCCTGGCCCTGGCTAATGTTGATTAGGTGCTTGGCACCCCTGAGAGATGAACAAAGCCTCAAAACCACCCGATTCAACAATGCCTTCCTGACCCAGGAAATTTTGGCAACACAGATTCCGTATAATACAATCCCTCTGTATGTTCAATAGAACCAGATCCGTCAAGGCTCACCATTGTAAGTTGATATTCAATTGCGGAGTGATCAAAAAGCAACTTCTTGGCCTTGTCGTTCATAGTCAGGGGTCCATCACGCGGAATTGACTTTGCGAATTTCAAGACAGTTGTTTGCTGCTGAAATCCTCCAAGGCCATGACCCCTGTTGGATGTCGCATCAATACATGCTCTAGCTGCGAGCAGCTGCTTCACCACCAACAAATGGCCCCTGTCTGCACCGCAGTGCAATGGTGTCATGCCTCAGTAAACATCCGAAACGTGTTGGTTCCGTGATTGATAGACATGAGATCAGTGCCCAAACATGATGCCATAGTAGGGTTGAAGGGACATTCATAATTTTGGCATGGCGCGTGGAAAAGCTAGCAGCCTGCTCCTCACACTGCGATCGCGCACAAACTTGTTGCAACAAATGCTCTGAGGCCGCAACCGTTCAAAGTGTTCTTCATCTCCAGCTGGGCCCCAGCAGCCACAAGTAACTCTATCACCGAAGAGTTGCCAGATTCTGCTGCCATGTGCAGGCTTGTATAGCCTAAGCAACAAGTATATCAAATATAAAAGATTTTGCGACCGAAACAGCAAGCTTCCAGTCATCCATTTACAGTCATCGAGAAATGACTTTAGACATCCTCAGGTGGAGGTTGCAGCTATGGAACAGTTTAATAAAGCAAAAAATAATCGAATACTTACATCAAAATGAATCTAGATAAGCAAGTAGTCCGCTCTCTGCTCCTCAATCTCAGCATCAAAAACGACCCTCGCCCTGTACTGCAATCACCCTGAGGCGACGGCCCGCCGGGGTCTTGGCGTCCACAGCAGCTCGTGCCGAGAGGAGCTTGTCCACCACTTCTGGGGGTGCACAGCTCATTGCCAGGTGCAATGGCGTCCGGCCTCAGCACATCTCGCGAAGTCAAGGGACAATTCTCGAGATTTGGAGCAGCCATCAGAAATGGCAAGAGCAACGTAACAGATTCCTTGCGCCATGGTGGGATGATATGTAGCTCCGGGGCTGCGACCAAAAGTGTTCTGTGTCAGCACGGAAGCACCGGCAGCCAGCAGCAAGTCCACAATCTCCACATGGCCGAACTGGGCTGCCAGGGCCAAAGGCCCATCTCCTGAAATCATGTGGATCTCTGTGCGAAACCAACGGATTTATTTCCTGACACAGAATGCTGAGGTAAAATCTCCAGCAGTCATCACCTATCATGGCTAGAGTGGCGCTTGGTTCAACTCTGAGGGCACTGCCATTCTTCGTGGTCTCCAAGCTGCCAGGGGAAACTTTCAGAAAATATTTGACAGCCCCCAGTTTGCCATTCCTGGCAGCCTGGAGGATGTCTCGGCCTCAGAGCCAACTCCTTTTGTTTTCCAATATGGATCATGGATAGCATTTAGGATTGTTACATTTGCCGTGATTGATTGGTACGAAGGGCTGTGGGTGAAATAATCATCTAGTGGTAGGACCTGAGTTGTGTGGATAAAAGCGGTGAAGGATCTTGGTCCTGACACGAAGCGCATAGGTGCTATGGTTAACTCTGGGGCAGTTCTTGCGGTCCGAAAGGATCAAACATGTGCCTCTGCCAACTCAAAGCCCGACCGAGTCTTCAAATTCAAACTCTGAGATCTTAACAGGCCTCTGCCTCAACTTTGTCCGCCTGGAAATCGTTCACAGATTGTTACATTGAGTCACCAAAGGGGAATTCAAGAATTTTGCCTTTGGTTTCAGAGATACGACTCAGCTGAAGGAGTACAGGAATACCGTGAGGTGCGAATGAATTGCGAAAGATGCAAGCTGGGAACAAAAACCATGAAACAAAATCCGAAGACTTCTTTTACTCCGAGGTGAACACTTCTGCCAAGCCATGAACGCTTCACAATTTCAAACTAACACATACACCTTCCCTCCAGTGCCTCAGAAGTGTCTGCCAACATCGATGCTTTGCCTCGGAAACATCAAGAAAACTGGAGGATAGATCAGGTCAAGCCAGAACCAAAATCTTGCTATGTTCCACTTCAGCGCAAATGGCCTGCAAATGGCCTGCAAATGGCCTGCAAATGGCCTGCAAATGACTGGGGTCCCTTGCCAAGATTGAGGCAAGGTTGTTGCGCAAGATTCAAGGTGGAATTACCGTGGAAAAAAAGTGGTCGTGCACTTTGCTCCCAACAGGGGAAAACATGCAAACGGTCATCTGCATATGTACAAGTGTTCGTGATGTATCAAGCAACCTGCATGTACAACTTTGGAGAGAACACAGAAAGAAAACATTCCGTTTGCCCTCGGGAAATTGCTGAAGATCTTGAAAAGCAGCAGTCACATGCAAAACGCTTCAAATGCAAACAAATGCCAAATCACAAATGTTTAGATCCTGCACATGGATGACTGTATACTGAAAATTTCCCCACGTTGCCACATTTCAGACAAGCAAATCTTCATAGACTCATTCTACGCATATCCAACTCTGTAACGGATTGCCCCCCTTCTGACAACGATTTCGAGCCACGAATCTTGACACCCAGCCAATCTCCACTGCACTCTCTTGCCAAACAATCTTCCTAATGCCAGGTCGTCCCATGGCAATATCAACCAGTGAGGAGGTCTGCTGGCACACAACATGGTGTCAAAATCAAGCCCGACAAATGTGATTTTGACATCAGGGTCTCTAAATCCAGCATCGGAATAACTCTAGCACATAAGTTATTTGCGTGCATGAAATACACATGCTAACCGGCAATCAAATGCCAAAGTTCATATCCCCGACATTCCTCTAGCTGCGGAATCTTCGCCGTCAACCCTTCGCTCAGATTTTTTTTCCAGGATGAAGCCTCAAACGTTTGAGGAAGGATTTATACAAGTTGATCCTTTTTTCTGCTATCTGTTGGCCTGACTGAGCACTCTGTTCGAGTCGCGGGAAAGGCTGAAAGGCAAAAAAACTGCACCAAATTAAGCAAAAAAGGCCAAACAAAGGCCAAGGAAAAAAGGAAAACCAAAGAAAACCACCTCCAAACCAAAACCAGCAGCCCTGCCATGTTCCACTACTGGTTAGTAATGTGTGGTGTGAAAGGACTTTGGTTTCAACACAAGAAAAGTGTACAAGTGCTAGGGTGTTTCATTTCATTAACTTTGCAAGTCCTATGTAAATCAGCAAAGCCGCCAAAAGTCCAACTTGACGTTTCATCTTTAATGACAAACATCAGTGAATACATCGTTGCGGAAGCAGAGCAATCATGCCGCAGTCGTAATGGCGTGGACCTCTGAAAACACTTAGCAAGTCGTTGGCAGGCCAAGCTAGGCCAGGGACCCCAGCCAGCAGTATAAGAAGGATCATGCCAGCCAAGCGGGCACCCACGCATAATGTAGCTCCAGTGATTGCTTCTTGGAAGATCCAAATTGATCTAGTGGTGATGCCAAACCCTCACAAAAAACAACAGAACAACAACAAGAATGCTTGAAACTTCGAGACAGGCATTTTTGCTCCAAGTGCCTGTTGCCTGTCCGGCAAGTGACATCTCCACATCAATCATGATGAAAACAAGACAACAAGCAGCCACAACAGCGAACCCAGGCGGCCATGGACCCTCCAGCCAGGTTCCCAGCTGTCCACCAGAGGAAGAACAGGCCTCTGCCTCAACTTTGTCCGCCTGGAAATCGTTCACAGATTGTTACATTGAGTCACCAAAGGGGAATTCAAGAATTTTGCCTTTGGTTTCAGAGATACGACTCAGCTGAAGGAGTACAGGAATACCGTGAGGTGCGAATGAATTGCGAAAGATGCAAGCTGGGAACAAAAACCATGAAACAAAATCCGAAGACTTCTTTTACTCCGAGGTGAACACTTCTGTCAAGCCATGAACGCTTCACAATTTCAAACTAACACATACACCTTCCCTCCAGTGCCTCAGAAGTGTCTGCCAACATCGATGCTTTGCCTCGGAAACATCAAGAAAACTGGAGGATAGATCAGGTCAAGCCAGAACCAAAATCTTGCTATGTTCCACTTCAGCGCAAATGGCCTGCAAATGGCCTGCAAATGGCCTGCAAATGGCCTGCAAATGACTGGGGTCCCTTGCCAAGATTGAGGCAAGGTTGTTGCGCAAGATTCAAGGTGGAATTACCGTGGAAAAAAAGTGGTCGTGCACTTTGCTCCCAACAGGGGAAAACACGCAAACGGTCATCTGCTTATGTACAAGTGTTCGTGATGTATCAAGCAACCTGCATGTACAACTTTGGAGAGAACACAGAAAGAAAACATTCCGTTTGCCCTCGGGAAATTGCTGAAGATCTTGAAAAGCAGCAGTCACATGCAAAACGCTTCAAATGCAAACAAATGCCAAATCACAAATGTTTAGATCCTGCACATGGATTAGCAGAGATCACTTGATCAAACAGTCTATGAGTCAATAAGAGTCATTGACATGAACAATCCCAAACTGAGCATTAAGGCTAATCACTTGACTAGCTTCACTTGACAAACAAACGAATCGTCACTTGACGAAGTTGGGATGGCCTCGCAAAAATTGTCCCATGGATTGGTCAAAGACCAAAAACCTCTCATGATGGAAATGACAACAAGACGAGGAATAGAAAGTCAATGCCAACGACACGTGTCGGGTAAAGTTGTCAAATTGTTGATGTCAAGACAAGTTGGGTGAAAACTGAGCTGGAAGTACAAGGTTCTTGGCGACACCCAGCCAATCTCCACTGCACTCTCTTGCCAAACAATCTTCCTAATGCCAGGTCGTCCCATGGCAATATCAACCAGTGAGGAGGTCTGCTGGCACACAACATGGTGTCAAAATCAAGCCCGACAAATGTGATTTTGACATCAGGGTCTCTAAATCCAGCATCGGAATAACTCTAGCACATAAGTTATTTGCGTGCATGAAATACACATGCTAACCGGCAATCAAATGCCAAAGTTCATATCCCCGACATTCCTCTAGCTGCGGAATCTTCGCCGTCAACCCTTCGCTCAGATTTTTTTTCCAGGATGAAGCCTCAAACGTTTGAGGAAGGATTTATACAAGTTGATCCTTTTTTCTGCTATCTGTTGGCCTGACTGAGCACTCTGTTCGAGTCGCGGGAAAGGCTGAAAGGCAAAAAAACTGCACCAAATTAAGCAAAAAAGGCCAAACAAAGGCCAAGGAAAAAAGGAAAACCAAAGAAAACCACCTCCAAACCAAAACCAGCAGCCCTGCCATGTTCCACTACTGGTTAGTAATGTGTGGTGTGAAAGGACTTTGGTTTCAACACAAGAAAAGTGTACAAGTGCTAGGGTGTTTCATTTCATTAACTTTGCAAGTCCTATGTAAATCAGCAAAGCCGCCAAAAGTCCAACTTGACGTTTCATCTTTAATGACAAACATCAGTGAATACATCGTTGCGGAAGCAGAGCAATCATGCCGCAGTCGTAATGGCGTGGACCTCTGAAAACACTTAGCAAGTCGTTGGCAGGCCAAGCTAGGCCAGGGACCCCAGCCAGCAGTATAAGAAGGATCATGCCAGCCAAGCGGGCACCCACGCATAATGTAGCTCCAGTGATTGCTTCTTGGAAGATCCAAATTGATCTAGTGGTGATGCCAAACCCTCACAAAAAACAACAGAACAACAACAAGAATGCTTGAAACTTCGAGACAGGCATTTTTGCTCCAAGTGCCTGTTGCCTGTCCGGCAAGTGACATCTCCACATCAATCATGATGAAAACAAGACAACAAGCAGCCACAACAGCGAACCCAGGCGGCCATGGACCCTCCAGCCAGGTTCCCAGCTGTCCACCAGAGGAAACCCAGCAGCTTACATTTGTGAAAATGTGGAGAGATCGCCATCATTTGCCATCCATGAATTCTCCACTCAACTCTCAAATTTGGTACATCAGCGAATAGCACCATGTTGCAAGCACTCGAATGATGCGCAAAGGTGCCATAGTCAGAGAGGTGACAAGAGTCATCACTACTTCCGGGTGAGATCTTCAACAGAATCATGTCTTGCCAGCATAGCATTGTAGCGTCTCGTGGAACAAGCACAGCTGAAAGCCATGGCTCCAGCGTCCATAGAATGCTCATCGACAAAAGACCCGAGCCCTTCGATGGGCAGCTGTCAACACTTGTCATCAACACAGCTCATCGTTGGACAACAGCGGCGGTAGAAAGAGACCTCCATTATTGCCTTGACAAAACGGCGCGCAACGGCGCGCCTAATCAAGAGGGGTCAATCTTTGGCCGCGCTGTCACGGCTTAGGGTGAAGCACTGAGACTGTGAGAGCGCTAAGATATGTAGCAGAGATCACTTGATCAAACAGTCTATGAGTCAATAAGAGTCATTGACATGAACAATCCCAAACTGAGCATTAAGGCTAATCACTTGACTAGCTTCACTTGACAAACAAACGAATCGTCACTTGACGAAGTTGGGATGGCCTCGCAAAAATTGTCCCATGGATTGGTCAAAGACCAAAAACCTCTCATGATGGAAATGACAACAAGACGAGGAATAGAAAGTCAATCACTTGATTGTTGGCACGACACGTGTCGGGTAAAGTTGTCAAATTGTTGATGTCACAACAAGTTGGGTGAAAACTGAGCTGGAAGTACAAGGTTCTTGGCGACACTTGTCGCATGGACACGTGTCCATATTCCCTGATCACTTGATCAAGGGTGGGAAAAGTAGGGACGAAAAAACAAAAATGTCACTTGACATGCAACATGCATTCCCATCACATGATGTGCATGTCGGCTCTTGATCATTTGATCCTTGAGCCGCACTGCAGGGCGATGAAATCACATCAAACTTGTTACTGCAGTACTAAGGACTCAAGTGAAAAACAAAGAACACTGCTTGACTGTTCACTGCGTGCACTTCAAGAGTTAAAACTCTTTCATCTGTTTTGTTTTGTGAATAAAATTTCATCATGCGTTGCATGAGGTACGTCCTGATTTTGTCGCCTGCCTGTGTGGCCGCAACGAACAGCCGTGCCAAGCTCCAGTCAGCTTCCCATGCGCCTCAAGCATTTTTTTTCTCCGAGAGCGCCGCTTTAGCACAGGTGGCTACAGTCACGAGTAACAACTACAAAGCGTTCAAGGATCCCAATCCATAAGAGATCATTAACAGATGAGCCTACATTGAAGCCCAGTAAAAGCTGCAAAATAAGCAGCAGTGGCCAAAGAAAATGGTGGTAAAGAAAATGGTGGTAGAAACTGAGGCACAGAAGATCACTGAAAATAACCAGCATTCACCTGGCAAGCATTGAGTAAGCCGGCAAGGACGGCCAATGAACCAAGGAGATGCAAATAATTTCAGCACAAACAGTTGATCATCTCCCATGCACTTCAAGCAGTAGTGAACTAAATCAAGAACCGAAGCCAAATAACCCGGGAACAACCAACACGCCAAAGACTTCTCAAAGAATCCACACCAACACGCCAAAGAACAAGAAGCTGCAACATGCTGAGATGAAAGCGAGACGTCCCTTTTCACTCCAACTCAATCCACCTCCCGGGCATCAACAGCTTCATCCATCATCTTTGTCAGTT
Source organism: Symbiodinium kawagutii (assembly GCA_009767595.1). NCBI lineage: Eukaryota > Dinophyceae > Suessiales > Symbiodiniaceae > Symbiodinium > Symbiodinium kawagutii. The sequence continues at coordinate 229,213 of VSDK01001179.1, forward strand.
TTGTAATTTACCAAGCACGTCATCTGTGATGTGTACGCATTGGCCCCATGGATGGCTAGGAAAGGTGAAACGAGTGCTAATCTGCCATGCATAATGCTTAGATTCCTTTACCAATCATTATTGAAAATGGGTGATATCAAATGTCAGGAATGCTAGAGGGCAAAACAGGCGGAAGAAAAGCAACCAGCAAATCCTACAACAAAAGAAACCATTTTGCTGATCACTTGAGATCTGTCGAACTAAATCGACCTATCATATCTAAAAGCTATTGGTTAACCCTCTTCCTTTTCGGTGGCAAAATCAAATGAATGCAATAGAAAGGCCGCAGAGCCATCCACAACTAGAAGTCGCTCCATATCTCTCCAGGACTACTACAACGCAAACACATGTGGCTTGAAGCCAATGGTGCACAAGAGTCGACTATTGCCTCATGGATTTGTCAACAGCTTTTTCAAGTTGGATTCTCCGATAGGCATGCTTGGTGCACTGGCCGTTGCTACTGCAGCTGGTATAGCAAATGGTCCCCACGCTTGGTCCATTATGTTCCCTACCACCAAGTACGTCTATGAAAGTCCGGTTGGTTGTCGCCTGCCTGTGTGGCCGCAACGAACAGCCGTGCCAAGCTCCAGTCAGCTTCCCATGCGCCTCAAGCATTTTTTTTCTCCGAGAGCGCCGCTTTAGCACAGGTGGCTACAGTCACGAGTAACAACTACAAAGCGTTCAAGGATCCCAATCCATAAGAGATCATTAACAGATGAGCCTACATTGAAGCCCAGTAAAAGCTGCAAAATAAGCAGCAGTGGCCAAAGAAAATGGTGGTAAAGAAAATGGTGGTGGAAACTGAGGCACAGAAGATCACTGAAAACAACCAGCATTCACGTGGCAAGCATTGAGTAAGCCGGCAAGGACAGCCAATGAACCGAGGCCATGGGCAGTCATTGCCAACGAAGCACCTAATGTACGCAGCAAAAATAGATGCAAATATTTTCAGCACAAACAGTTGATCATCTCCCATGCACTTCAAGCAGCAGTGAACTAAATCAAGAACCGAAGCCACCCGGGAAGAACCAACACGCCAAAGACTCCTCGAAGAATCCACACCAACACGCCAAGAACAAGAAGCTGCAACATGCTTGAGATAAAAGCGAGACGTCCCTTTTCACTCCAACTCAATCCACCTCCCGGGCATCAACAGCTTCATCCATCATCTTTGTCAGTTTTGTAATTTACCAAGCACGTCATCTGTGATGTGTACGCATTGGCCCCATGGATGGCTAGGAAAGGTGAAACGAGTGCTAATCTGCCATGCATAATGCTTAGATTCCTTTACCAATCATTATTGAAAATGGGTGATATCAAATGTCAGGAATGCTAGAGGGCAAAACAGGCGGAAGAAAAGCAACCAGCAAATCCTACAACAAAAGAAACCATTTTGCTGATCACTTGAGATCTGTCGAACTAAATCGACCTATCATATCTAAAAGCTATTGGTTAACCCTCTTCCTTTTCGGTGGCAAAATCAAATGAATGCAATAGAAAGGCCGCAGAGCCATCCACAACTAGAAGTCGCTCCATATCTCTCCAGGACTACTACAACGCAAACACATGTGGCTTGAAGCCAATGGTGCACAAGAGTCGACTATTGCCTCATGGATTTGTCAACAGCTTTTTCAAGTTGGATTCTCCGATAGGCATGCTTGGTGCACTGGCCGTTGCTACTGCAGCTGGTATAGCAAATGGTCCCCACGCTTGGTCCATTATGTTCCCTACCACCAAGTACGTCTATGAAAGTCCGGTTGGTGCCTTCTATCAAGACCTGGTAACTGCCGCAGAAAAAGGCGAAGGGACGGGCACGCGCAATGAGTCCAGAAGCGAGCCACATTTTCGCTTTATATACTGGTATCATGCTGATAAGAGGAGAAGAAGAAGTCCTGAAGACAAAGCCATGCCTGGTGGACACCGTCCAAGAGAGTCTGCCAAAGCTGTTGTGGGAGCGTGTACCGCACATGCTATGATGGACTTCGTGCCGTCTCATGCTGCATGAATGAGAACCAGGGTGCACTCCGGGGCAACTACTGCGTTTGTGCCGGAGAAAAAAGTGGATGCACAGGCTGCCAACTCAAGTCGCGAGTAGTGGGCCTACACAGGTCTTCTACTTCGTCCTCGCGGTACCTGAGGCATGTTCCACTGAAGGGGGAAAACACCGTAAAGCTGGCTATGTATTACTTAGTCTGGTGTTTCTTTTCTGTCAGGCAACGATCTATTTGGCCGCCTCAAAAACTTTCAGGCCCTTCCATCTGTCCCTGGAAACCGCTTGCTTTTGAGCCTCCAAAATTAGAACCGTGTTCAGGGTGCTTGGGGCAGTTTGGTAGCAATCGCTGCCGTGCGTTTTTTGTTTTTCTGAAAGCGATTGGTTGGCTTGACAGTCCGTACCCTTTTGGCTCAAGAGGTTTGCTTACAGAAGTATTCCTCTTTTTGCTGTCGGTGTGGAGTTTGCTCACAGGAGTATTCTCCCATCTCCTGCTCTGATGCCTGGAAATCGTAGAGGACAAGTGACCGGCCCCTGGATTGACATCACCCAGTGGCATGAAAGACCTCTTTTTTTTTGGCCATGTGGCGCCTATTGCACGCGGAATGCAGGTCACCGTGTGTCCCATAAGCTGAAAAGGGATCAGAAGATCACCAATTGGATTCAGATGACCAGCCATCAACCAAAACCACAAAACCAAGAAAACCAGCAACCAAGCAAACAAACCAACAAAAACACCAAACAAACAAAAAAAAACACAACCCGAACCAGCCGAACAACCACCAGTCATCTGGAACCCAAGTGAAAAGAAACTAACTAACTGTGCTAAGTGAAACGGGTGACAATCCGCACTCACGCATCTCAGTAGTCAAGGAGCCAGGCATCAGCATCTTAAGTCGTCTCTGCCAGATTCCCAGGCAACCTCCCATCATCGAAAGCCACCATAAGTACCAGCCAGATAGCTGTCACCAAGCCTTGCCAGTGTGAAATTTCACTTCTGCAACTTCGTACAGTAAGAGAATACCGGCAAACTTGTATCCAGAGAATGCAAAAGAGCGCCACTGTGCAGTCACCCAAGAAAATACTTGCCAAAGTGAAGACAAAAAGGAGGGAGGCCCCAGCCTCCCCCCGCAGTAAAGAGCGAATCGATCAACATCGGCCAAGCTCCAGAGGAGCCAGCAAGCCAGCCCAGCACCAGTCTCACAGAAGATGAGCGCATGAATACAGACACGATGACAGGGATCACCCGCTGCACCAGCTGCACCTTGTAAAGTTCCAACCTCGGACTCCCGCCCATTTGCCAGTGTACAGGTATGCAGTACCGTCAAGCGACCTGCAACAGGAACAGCCAGCACAGGCCAGGCCAAAGCTGGGTGTTCCCGGAGCAGCAGGCTTGTCAAGGCACCGCACTCCTTACCGTTACACCTCAGTGTGGTCAGCAAACAAAAAAGACGGAAGCCACCATTGAAAATACCGCGGCCTGGGAAGGAAAGGGGCCGCTGCAGCACATCTCCTCACCAGGCATGATATCTCTATAGGCACAAGGCAGTCCAAGAGGAACAAGAGACAAATACCTCTACAGGCAAATATCTCCTCACAGTCCCTATACCACCGAAGAGCACCAACCAGAAAGGCCAGCTAGTACCCCACTCCTCCAGTGCAAATAGAAGTTCCACCACTCCCAACAGCCACTCCAAGAGGTGTAGCCTTCCACATACTAAGTAGCAACCACCAGCGAGGTTCACAAGCCAGAAAGACACACCCTCGTTTCTCGAAATTGAAATCCGGATAGTGACATCTCATCATCCATAAGCGAAGGCAGCAGCAAACGCGCCATGGCAACGGCCGTGCTAGGAATACTCCTGTGAGCAAACCTGCATCCCACCCCGCCCCGGGATAGCCATTTAGGCTAGGTGAAATGGCTGCGGAAAGCTGCCCCAAGGCAGCTCCACATTCACTTGACCTGGCGCTGCTGGAAGCAGCAGACGAACGCCCACTGGCAGCACCGCGACGGGGATTCCACACCCAAGGCACTGGGTCTTGGTTAGCAAAGAACCGGTTGGTTCGTAAGGCTCCGATGCGTACCCAGGCCTCATTGACCGGATCCCAGCTTTTTCTGGCAA
>VSDK01001179.1:233667-296161 GCA_009767595.1 Symbiodinium kawagutii
TCCTGAGGCGACCACATGGGTGTGTCAAAGGCAGCAAGAGTTTGCACCGGATCTGTGAAGGTTCCATCAGTCGTGAACAGGCGTTCTAAGTTGCTTTGCAAAGCATCTTCACAGTTCAACCCGTCAAACAGGTAGTCACCATATCTTGCTAGGACATCCATCGGCGTTTCTGACCCGATATTCGCTCCAATGGACATGAGCTTCCCCGGACTAACTGACATGAGATCCCAATTGCTCGGCACATAGTGGTCGATGCAATCATCATCAAACTCAGGAGTTTGTACATCTTGGCCCAACAGGTGAAGGGTCGGCACTCTAACTTCAATATGCAGGCTGGTAGGGTTCAGGCGGCAAGTGAGAAGTTCCACGGTTTTGCTAGCGAGCAACCCCGTGCCCACGAGTGCACGCGTCAAGGAAAATCGGGTGGCACCACTCACATGGTCTTTGATCTTAGGGACTTCCGCTTTGCCTTGCTCAATAGACAACAATCCAAAAGGGTCCGTGTCATGCTGGTGAGTCTTCACAACAATGCCTTTCGCCGAGAACACAGAATCCTGCCACGACCCCCGGAAGGTGTGAAGTTTGGCGTTCTTGAGGACAATGTTCAGAAAGGCTACCAGGAAGTAGATCTTCGTGTTCCGGAACGGCAAGTTGCCTTTGGAGATCACTGATTCTACGTCATGCAACATCACAAAAGAGAGCATAGTGGACTGATTTCTATTCTGAGGAGCAATGACCATCCCTTGCGGGGTTTGTCTGAGCGCCTGAACTGCCCCTGCAAGTTCGATGATCAAGCTCTTGTACCAGAATTCCGGGTCAGCAAACAACTCCCATTCAGTGAATTGTTGGACAAAGTCTACTTGTTGCACGCCTTGAAACAGGGAGGCGATAAACTCTGCAATCGGTGATAAGCTATCGCTCAGTCCCATGATGACATCAGCTTTAAGAAGGACAGCTCGGTGGTTATTCAGCCGCCTTTCCAACGTGCTCCTAACCATTGTTTGCTTATACATGGTAGAGGCACATGGAATTTTTAAGACCATCCTGGCCATTGGCCACTCTGGGGGCAAAGAGCTAAGGGACGCCGGAGAGGGGATGGCCCTTGCCGCTGTTTCATTGTACACACCCTGTGCCAAGGAGATCTTTGCGAAGTTGGCAAAGTGACGAACCGCCTCGAGCCACCTCTGTCTCTCTGCGTCATCCACAGAGTCTCCGGTGGGATAGCCTACTTCCGTGTCAAGCTCCATGATCGTGGGGGGGAGTGCACGGATTTGAGTCAACTGAATGTGTCGGGACTTAGTCTTCCTGGTTCTCCTCCTCTTTTTGCTGCTAGATTCTTCGGTCTCTGTGCAGTCAGACACGGAGGCGTCCGAGGCCTGGGCAGAGGAGGAGACACTGCAGGTTGAAACTGCAACTTCTGGGTCACGTGGGCGAGCTACTCGTCCACTGAAGCCTGGGGGGACAAACCTAAGGCAGTCTGCACTAAGGCCCACTGGAGTAGATGTTTGGTCGCCAAGGATTTCTGCTTCAGTTGTCACAGAAGGGTCAATGGCCCAAGAGTCATAAAAGTGGCCTCGATGAAGGGGCCACATGACATGGGCCGTGTTCTGTGGGTATAGCACTCGATTTGGCAAAGTTCGATCCACATGCAACAAAGAACACCCAACGCCCTGTGGGTGAGGGCGCACTTCCCAAAGTGCGCGCCGTTGATTGTCCAGCCCATAACCCCACAGGAGCCCCATGAACTTCCCTCCAGGGAAACACCAGTGGACCTGAATAGAGGGCTGAAAGTTGCGGGCTTCGACTAACATCAAGTGCAATCTAAGAACTTGTCGCCCATCTGGAGAGTTGCTGGCCCATCCCATCGCTAGTGGGAGAGGATCTTCACATATTTGGTTGCCGCACAACCGGCGGTGCATATCACTATCAGAGACAATATGGCGATCAAAGCGATCTTCACTGTGCTGCACTCCAACAGAGTTCGTGTCAATTCTGCCGACCCCAGTCTGTAGGACAGCAATAACCTGCGCCATGCCAATCAGTCCTCTCATGTCGACCGGCGACAGAATGATGGTCGTGCCTATGGCTCGGGAAAGACCGACATTGGCACGGGCATACGCTTCAAAATTCTGTGGCCGAGAATACCTATCATTGCCAGACAGGAAGGAAACACCGGATTGAATGAGGAAGGAACGATAACATGTAGCCCCCGCCAACTTGACAGTGTTCTCAACCTTGAGTGGCACATGAGAGAGATAGCGAGAAGAGGAAGACCCCTGTAGGCCAACCTCTTTCGACTTGCCCTTGGCTCGCTTACCTTTGCTGGAACCTTTCCCTTGCTCATTGCTATCGCTCTCTGGCACAAAAGCCGGGTTGGGGGTGTATTGAGGCAAGGCAGGCCGAACGGTTGCCGCATGACTCAGTACGCTTCGCTGATGATTCGTGTTGGTCATTAACAACTGCCCCGGGGTATGACCGGGTTCGGTGACATCAAAGGAGGGTACAAACTCCATCATATTATGGGCACATGTGTATGCAGCCGAAACCGCATTTGCAGACCCCCTAGGACGTTGATTGCCCGGATTGTTCTTCTCTTCCTGGCTTCGTCTGCGCCGCTTGTCGGCGTCATACCAATAGATGAAGCGAAAACCATGTGGTTCGTTTCTGGCTGCATTGTGCGTGCCAGTGCCAAACGACCACTGCTCTCCTTGATCAGTGGGAGTAACACTCACCAGGTCTTGGTAGAAGGCGCCAACTAGACATTCATAGACCGTGCTCGTCACTCTGGACGTAGTAGGGAACATGATGGACCAAGCATGGGGCCCAGTGCCAACTCCAGCAGCTGCAGAGGCAGAACATGCAACCGATAAGGTGATGGGAGAATGTGGCAAAACGAGCAAAGCACCTAAGCCAAGCAACATGCCAATAGGAGAGTCAAACTTAAGAGCAGAGGCATCAGGAAACTGTTCCAAAATCCATGCAGCAATGGGAGACTGTTGAGCAGGAGGGAGGTCATGGTTCAATCTCCAAGGAGCGAAGACCGAGGCCGCTGAAATCTCTTCAACATGTTGCAGGAGATCATACCGATTGATTCCTTCGCAGTGGCTAATCAAATGGCTGATTGCAATGCTGAAGGTAGCCGGGGTGAAAGTCCGACATGGAGCCTTAAGGCCTATCGGCAATTTCATCAGCTCCGACCTCAATTCAATGGCCTCTCGGTTGCGGCTGCCCACACCTCCTGGAGCCTGATGTCCATCTCCTACAAGGATATATAGGCACGGCACTTCAGGTGCAGCAGCCGCCACCGCACTTTTGAACTCCACAGCCTGCTGTGCTTCTTCGTGGATCATGAGACAGCAAGAGGCCAAATGATGCCCAAACTCAATAGGATGTCCCTCAATATGTTCGTGAATCGTACCGGTGGTAGCAATAAGTACCCTCCCATTGCTGAGTCGCGATCCTGCCTCCCTGGTCTTGACTTCTATACCTGTGCAGGCATCCCCGAGCTCCTCCAGCTCCTTCTGAGAGCAAGTACGAACAAACTTCTCCTTGATTTCCTGCGGAAGATGCAAGCGAACAATCATAGCAGCTATGGCTTGTCCTGCAGGGTTCTCTCGACTGGCCACTGTGAACTTTGCGCTATCAGGGGTGGTGAGCACCAGCCAGGCAAGGAGGAAAACCACCGAAGTGGTCTTCCCTGCACCAAAGAGGCCTTCAACTAGCAACGTACCTCTACCAGTCAGAAGGCTGACCAGCAAGCTCACAACTAACACCACCAAATGACCACTATCTCTATCAGCCTCCTCCATGATCTGAGTGCAGAAGGCACGATGTTGTTGCATTTCACATGGGGGCAGTCTCGTAATGAGCATTGTCAAAAGCAGGCGGAAGCTCTCCAGCAGTTCAGCATGCTTGTGGTTTACAAAAGGAGACGTGGACACTTGGGAGGGGATACCAAGGACCACCGGCTTGTGTTGTGGGGCCAACTTCGCAACCTTCATCAACTGAGAGCCGCTGACAGTAGAGCTGAGCCGAAACAAGTCCATCAGTAAGTAGGCCGGAGGGTGGTCACCTAACTCCAACCGTTCCAGCTCTTCGGGCAATCCAAGTTGGGCATCCTGAAGAAAGTCAGTCAGCTTAGCACGGGTGATCAACCCTCCTACCCCAGGAAGGTGGGTCAAGGTCGCCCGACGCAGCTTTGCTCGTTTCCAAGTGTCGTTGGCGGTGGAAGGGCGGTCAATGTCTGTCAGGACGCCGGCAAATGCAAACCGAGTCTCACAAGTGTCAGGCGAGCACAATACCCCTGTAGGCAAAGAGCTCCCTGCAGAACTACGGCGAGCATCAGTGCTACCTTCCGAGGCTTCCGGCTTTCTTTGGACATGAAAGATGCACACGTCCCCCCAATCAAGACCTGTGTCGATTTGTCTGCAGTCATACGCGTGCCATTCTTCGTAGGTACAAACATCATTGTCGTCACATTCCAGCGGTACCCAGAGCCCTAAGGGGGCCGAGGGGCTGTGATTATGGACCTGAAACTCATGCAAGCCAAAGTGCCCTTTGGCTACTGGTTTGATGCTGATCTTCGGGCAAAAGCTGGTAGCACTTCGCTTAGCATGGACTGCCTCACGGGTGCACCGACTAGCACCAACCTGTGGGATGAATGCATGCAGAAGGACAATGAGTTCACGAAGTGGCAGGGGGGTTAACAAGGACCTAGCCAGCGCGGTAAGCCATTCTTCTACCGGAGCCATAGACGTGTCATTATCGCTGGCAAGTTTGATAGCAAAAGTGCTGAGAAGCAAGCTCTTGGCTTCGTCCTCAGTTGCAGGAGGGTGCAGCTCCAACTCATTGCATACGTCACCCAGGCTGGCCAACAGTTCTGTAACCGAAGACCCAAGAAACTTGATGACAGCAGACAGCGGAAAGCGGGAGGTGCTCCGCAGCCAGCAAGTCAGCCTCAACGGGACCTGTAGTTGAAGCTTGAGCGGTCGAGAAGCAATCAGGTCCGTTTGCAGATGAGAGATAGATCTCCTGCCAGGGCCAAGGTCAAGATCAAGAAGATGGCCATAATGATGCTGATCCGTACCTGCCCACGAGCACCTACCTTCCACGTATGAGATGCAGAGATGCCTGCCCAGCACCTCAGACCACAAGTCAGGGGTCCACCTGCACAGGGAATCAAACTGAAGATGTACCAGTTTGACATGATGAGCCATCATTCCATCCCTGGTCTTCAAGGCAGCTAGGTTGCACAACCCAAGAAATGTCTGAGGTGCCATCGCTACTGCTCCTAGCACCACATCCAGGGTGTAGACTGGGGACAACGTGCGGGCACACAAAGCAACGACAGCTCCCGTGTAGCTACCTGCACTGAAGCCACGAATGCGTAAAGGCACCTTGGGACACACAGGAATGGCTGGGCACATCTTCATCATTTGCATGAAAACGTGTGGAGATGCTGGATGCAGTTGCAACAACTTAAAACAAACAGCAGTGACGAACTGCGGGTGCGGAAGATGTCGGTGAGCCGGCACCCTCTTGGCATGCCTAGCGACGAGGAGCGCGCGATGGATGAAGACAGGAACAGCAACGCCTGTCACCCTTGCCCAAACCGTGGGGGCATAATCGCTCCCAGTGAGAAACAATTGCGCCATGTTGTGGACAGCCATGTTGTTTCCTCGGCCGGTCAAACAATCCTGAGCGTACTTGTCCTCCGGAGCCAAAGAAGGCCCATATAATTTGTAGCCTCTGCCCAGCCTGGGCGTCATCAAAGTCAGGTCAGGTGGGTCGGCTAATCCTAACGCGCCCCCGCCCAGCCCAGGGCAATCGATGGTAACGCGGGATTGCTGTGCCGTAAACTCCGGATGTGTGTGCAGGGCTAAAAGGTCACTCAGGGCATGTGCACATGGTACCGAGGGATCTTTTAACGGCGCAAGCTGAGCTGGCGACTCTATCTGCGTAGCCTCCCACAATGGCGCGGGTCCCACTGGACTAGATGCGGATACCACTTGAACATCCGACGAGCTACTAGAATGGTCACTGCTGACTGACATCGGCTCCTCAGGGGATGAGTCCGCTGGAACAAAAGCCGGTGAATCCACTTCCATCCCTTGGGGGTTATTCTGTGCTGGGGCAACCTCATCCGGGAATTCCGCACTGTCAAGAAGTGGCAGTTTAGAGACGGACCAAGGGAGCAAGCAAGGTTCCAAGCCAAGTACTTCAAACAAGGCATGAGTGTTTGGAGTCCGATATGCCCATGCACACAGCACTAGGTTACGGTGGGCTTCAGGCAGTGATATCGTTGGCACTTCTCCAAACCAAGTAACTCCGGACATAGCTTTCCATCCCGATTGGTGCCACATGGCCTGAAATTCTTGAAGAAACTGGAGCGCGCCGTGCGCGAGGGTCTTGGCCTTGCCATAGCTGTGGTAAATTGCTGGACGAATGGTGCGGGTGGAGATGGCATTGGATTGGAAAAGCCACTGGCCTGGCAGAGTGATAACCGAGCGGCATCCTCCAATGTTGGGCAAAACGGACAAAGCACCCTGTTCAAAGGTGACTCTCGCCCAATCAGTGTAAGATGGGTCTCTAGACCTAGCTGTGGGAGAGAGAGTTTCATCGCTGGACTGTCGAGGCCACTGGTCACCTAATGACCAACCTACTGGTAGTGGCCAGCAGAGTGTGCACATGAATCGACCCAATAGTGACCACACATGGCAGATATCCAGGGAGGAATGATACTGCACTCCCAACAAAGGAGTGGTCATTAGTCCGCTTTTGAGCATCGTGGTGGGATCATCCACCGGGTTGCTGCTGCTGAGAAGGTCACGTTCCGACTGAAGCCTTTCCTCTGCAAGCTGCATGGGAGAATGTGACAGATTCGGTTGAACTCTTGTCGCATCACAGAGCGAGATAACCAGCCCTGCATTAAGATCCATAGAGTGTTCGCTGACTAACAACATTCCAGGGGCGGCAGCTTTGGAGTTGTTGGTTAAAGCAGCGGGGGTCGGGATGGCCTTGGCTAAATTGACAAGGTCACCTACTTCAAACAGGGTAACAGGAACACAATCTGTGTCGATCAAGAGCAACTGCACATGTGGGAAAAGGAATCTGGCCGTCTCGAGCACGAAAGTGCCCGCCCATATGTAAGGCACCTCGGTTAACCCAGAGGTGTCGTCTAGATGGTACCAAACTAGGTCAGTCCTTTCTCGTCCCGGGCCAACTAGCTTCCTCCTAGAGCTCCACCAAGGCTGAAACGAGGGCCAGTAGTCGACTTGCTCTGGTCGGCGGCTGTCTACAATGAGATATACTACATCATTCTGAGCAAAGGCATCCTGTTCTGAAAGGAGTCGTGTAATGATCTTCACATAATCCACTCCGCCCGCAGGCGCCTTGCCTGTGTAACCTTTGGGGTCAGAGTGCTCCTCGGCAGTTTTCCGCAGGATGTCGTCTTGCCGAACTTGGTAAGGACGACCACCGCAATCGAGCCCAAAGGGAGTTGCCAAGAGCGAACACTTGAGGTCCATGGCCCGCAGCTCAGCTAGGAGATGGTCGGCAGTGTCATCTGCTGGCCGCTCGTGCCAGATTTCAGGTTCCAGCCAGCAACCAGGCACCTGGTTCTGAGTGTTCTGTGGCATTGGCACTCGCCGTGATGGAGGAATACTTCTGTAAGCAAACCTCTCTTTCCCACAAAAATTGAGCCGAAACAGCAGTGATTCGCACAAGAATCATGCAAATAGCCTCAAGAAAAAAGTTCGTCAGCTATGCCAGGAAGAGAGCCATTACGAGAAACCAACAGCCCTGCTCAGAGCCCTATTTATCGCAGTCAAGACAGAGTGTAACTTGATGAAAACAAAAACCGCAAAGAAAACCTCGCCTACACACTCACTCACTCAGACCGCATATCCTCATCTTTATCTGCGCATGATACTCCGTCATTCACAAACTCAGCCGAGGCACTGACTACAATGGCTAAGGCGCCAGATGCTTTGATCTGCTCTGGCCGGATCGTCAAGTTCAGAGAAGCGTGGGCAGGACTGAACAAGGTGCACTACTTTACGTGTATCCACAAAAACAGCAACATCCGCACTGTCAATGTGACGTGCACAGCTGCACAAAGTCAATTTAGAAAAAGGACCTACACCCGAGCGCTTCATATGGTGACAGTGGCTCCGGTGAATTTTTTTGCCATTACCGCACCTGTATACAATATGCTCTATGCTACCCTCAGGGACGGTTGCAGAAGGAGAGGACGGTGCTGGGAAAGCTGGACCGGCATCCTCTTGCTGTTGATTGGAGGACCGTGCCTCTGGACGAACCGGTCTCTGCGGGTGTGAGCTGGTCAGGGTGCGTCCATTGCCCACATCCGTGGCACTATCCACAGAGTCCTCCTCACTCGACCACGATTCAACGGGAAAATCATAGATGTGGACAAAGGAAGGATCTAAGTGACCATGGGCTGCGAGAATGCGCACAGTATCCGCATGTAGATTGTGTGTTTCTGCAAAAGTGCGGAGCGGGTCCAGCGAGGCAGAAGATGCTTGTCCACCCTGGCGTTCTGCGCGCTGCCAAGTACTGTCCAACGAGGATCGGCGCATGGCAGAGGGCGCCCGAGCAGCAACACTTCTGTAAGCGAAGCTGGGAACCAGAAGCTAGCCCAAATTCCGACAATGGAAGGAAGAGCCCATGCTTTTTCACAGCCAAGATAGACAGTAGCTAAATGTGTGCTAGTACTTGGTCCTCCTATTTCTGCAACTCTCACTTGCAATACGCAGGTCCTTTTTACTCTGCGCTATTGGCCAAGATGCGAAGTCAGCTCCCATCAGATACATCACCTGAGGCCAGGACAACTGTGCGGACGGAAGGTAGTTAAGCAGTAAAACCTGCATACGCGTTGTCGCCGCTGAGCTATCTCTTCCCCCCTAGTAAACACACAGGTCACAACTCTCAAGTCCCTCTGCATGAGTTTTTTCCGACACACCTCACTTGCTTCCGGGATTTTCCGGTGACACAGTCACGCCAGCAAAGCATTATGCATGATGAACAGCGGAGCCTAGCATATTTGTGAGGAAGGTGCAGGTGGAATTAGAAACCAAACCAAGGGAGAGGACGGCGCCAGGGGACCACTCGTATGGAGAGCCATCGAGAATATGACCCGCGTATCTCAAAATAGTTGGCACCGAATCATACGTCCAAAAGGGAGGATTGTGTAGTTCTGCTTGAAGTTGACTCGCATAACACCGCCGAGGGACCATTTTGGCAAGATACCGACTGATAGGTCTTGCCGCATCGACACACCAGTATGACTGCTGTATTACCACCGGCACATGTTCATGCAAGGGGCAGTAAGACACAATGACATGTAGGGTGAGGATTTCGGAGGCATCGGCATGGTCATTCCGTGGCGCCAAAGCATATGTCACCGTAGTATCCCCCTCTTCAAAGGCCCAGCGCTGCCGAGCCTGGAGAATCCATTCGTCTTGCCTGAGTGCTTCTGCCGAGACAAACAGATCTGAGCTGCCAAGGGGCTCATTGAACGGGGAAATACCATGGAGACAAACCCGAACGAGGTCCGAGGGTGTAGTCGAGGTGGAGAGAAGATGTGCTTGCAGGGAGATATGCAGGTCCTCGGCATTAGCCACCATGGAGGCCTGCCGAGTAATGAAAGCTGGGTAGTTACCAACATAGATTTCACACAGATGCCCTGGATCGGTATACCACAAGTCGTCAGTGGAAAGAGCGTCACCTCCACACGCTACTAGACAGCGCCTAGGTCCCTCGGGTGCGCACTTGTCAAGCCACCCTCCTGGTAACAAAAGCGTCGCCCGGTTGATGGGAGACTGGATCCATTGTGCGATAGGCCGACGAGGACCAGTGGGCACTTCAACCTCATGCACTACTCCCGGGACAAGTCCTGAGGGCTCATCTCCTGTATCCATAAGTACCAAGACCGCAAGAGAAGGTCGAGCAAGTGGTTCTTGGGGTTGGGGTAAGATGACGAAAATCCGGAGTACACTATATTGCGCATGATCTGCCCACATTGCATGAATCATCTGCAACAAATGATCTTGGTCCTGCAGGCGGAGAGAACGGTAACGTCGCCCCAAGTCAACTAGTCCCAGCCCATACGTGACCACCAAGACATGCTGCTCTTCAGGGATACCTTCAGAACGGAAGGATTGGAAAGCTTCTTCAAACATGTCCCATTGGACAGCTAGGATATCAGCATCATCCATGTCCTCGTCCGACGACGACACAACCGAGGGTCCCGTCGGTACAACTCCTGGTAAGAAGGCTCCCGGTGCCATAAGGGAAGTCTCATCAGACACGACCGCTGCATGAGGGAAACTATCCGTAAAAGCAATCTTCAGCCACCCCAGAATCAAGAGGAGGAAGCAGTCTGTACCGCAACCAACTCTCTGCATGGTGCCCGCAAACAGCTACGACCCGGGTTAAGGATCACTAGTTGGCGTCGACTTGAGCCCTCAGAATCAACATCACTGACAGTGATTTCCTGCTTACTACCTGGAGTGGCACCCACTGTGACATCTGCGACTGAGGTTCTGGCTACGGCAGGTGCGTTCTCATCAAAACTTAGTCCAGTTCATCCATCAGATTCAGCTCTCCAACATACAAACAGTGTCCAGGACATAGACAGCTTGCTCTCCTACGTGTCCAAGTTTTTCCACATGGTTCTCCACAAAGGACACAAGGCTGCTGGCAACAGGTTCTGGCCAGTTCCTCAGTTCTTGTTCGCTGCCCTGGGCGAAACCTGCTTCGGCTGGCCCTTGGGCGGTCAGGGTGATCATACCACGACTCATGGTCCCCTTTAGCCTGGGCTCCATACCTGCTGCGTTCCGCCCTTAGCCTTAGTTGTTCCTTGGCAATGAAACGCACAGCTTCCTCACATTTTCTGAGTCCCTCGCATGACATCATGACCAACAATCTGAGGATGGTTACAAGACGTTGCGGCCATTCCGGCATGGGAGAATCCATGACGAATGTACAGGCGATGGGGAGAGGGAAGGCGCCTGTGCGTCAACCCGGAGGTGAGGGGGAAGGCGCCTGTGCGTCAACCCGTAGGCTAAGATCAACCCCAAAAACAAGGAGTCATGCATGAAAGAATCCTAAGAAATCATTTCCCAATGAGCAGGCATGCATCAGAAAGTTCGGGGACATACAAGGGAGTGCCTGTGCCTCTTGAATGTTGAGAGCCAAGCTGCAGTACATTAACATGATCAACGTTTCAAAACAGTGCAAGCAAGAGATCACTGGTCAAAGAGGCAGAAGCCGAACACTGGGCTGGTAGCTATGCTCTGAACAAATAGCTTTTTTGTTTCTTTAACTTCGAACTTCTCTAGGCGACGACCGCTGTTTGCCGGAGGGTCTCCGCCGCTTGGCCGCCATAGCAGCGCTAGACATCGACCTGATAGTTGGCCTCTGCCACATCTTCACTCCGCATGGATGCCACCAGTTGCAACTGTTGGAGGGAAACCACGATGTCCACGTGGTCTTGCAGGACCGACAACATGCTTCCAATCTGCATCGTATCCTGCACAGTCAGCTGCAGGTGGGCGCATTCTTGGACAAGGGCTCGGCAGTGGAGATGGAAACGCTGTAGGGCAACTAAAATTTCCTCCTTTTTGGTGGCTGGCAGGCGTGTATTAGAGGATTGGCCTGCCTCCGGAACCACTTGGACTCGTTCTTGGGGAGGAGGCAGATTGGTATCTGATTGATCAGGTTCACTCGGGCCTAAGATGCCTCGGCCGTTGCGGAGCACCTCCTTGGAATTGACCAAAGTGCCATGGAACACGTCCAAATCGCCAGCCTCATGGTGGTTAACAGGATAGGCCAGACGATAGGCCTGCTGTTTGGTAGGGGCCGACAAAGTAGCACCACGTACATGGACCATGACATGCCCGGAAGTCCACGGAGAGATGCGCTTGGTTCCCAATTGAACATATACTCTTTCCAATGCTGGGGGGCATGAAGCAGCATTATAGTTACCCCAGCTGTCAGGACAGTCCTTGCACTCGTTAGTAGATTGAAGCCAGAAATAGTGTCGCACATAGAGTGAATGAGTTGATCCGTCTGTACGCCACCTCAGCACCATTCTCAACGAAGCATAACAAACATCCAAATGGTTGTTGTGGAGGTATACCAGGTGAGAAACATCATGCTCTCTGGATATGTCAGCATCTGCCAGAATCACCTCCAGGTCTTGTAGAGGTTCCCATTGCCTACAGCGGGGAACTGTGGAGGGGCGGGCCATAGCAGCAACTACGATGAAGCAACACCTAGAGTACAACCCAACACGTCTAGAGAACAGGGATGGAGAAGGGCCCAGGCAATACTTCTATAAGCAAAGCCAAGGCGAGTCTCTTGAGCCAAATGAGCAGATCAGCAAGATGGCCAGTAGAGTGTCGGCGAGTCGAAAAAAAAAGCGCCGCTTCCAGTGCATGGCAAGCAAATGAGAACATGGTCTGAAATGGGAGCGAGGAGAGCAGGGCGTCTCCACCGCACCAACAGAGCCCAAGTAAGAATTGAGTGATTCCCTTACTCAAATCAATCACTGCCGCCGGTCCGCCTTTTGCCAGCTTGCTAGTCACTCTTCGCTCCTACTTGGAGCCGCTACCTTCCTGCCTCAATGGGGAATCAACAGGGGAGGCCTGGGGGTTTGCCGCGGCTGCTGAGGAAACTTCAAGGACTTGGGCAGTATCATCCTCTAAGTGGTCCAAGATTTTGCCCATGGTGTCAAGTCGATTCATGGCAGCCGTCCTGGCATCCCCGGCGCCGGCAACCCGCACTGCCTTTCGAAGATCTTCCACTTCCTGTCGCATCTGCGCTAGCATCGCTTCACTCATATTCTTCAGCCAATCACTAGGCGTGCTAGCTCCTGGAGGGACAACATAGTCCCGGAGGGCTCCTCGCAAGGGTGGTACAAAAGGTGCATCCGGGGTATCTTGAGGTCCACGCGGTGTAGCGACTGGGGTAGCAAGTGGGGCGGTATTGGCTAGCGGCGTATGATTGAACCACCCATCCGAGAAGGTAAGGATAGGTGGCCATTTGTATGCAGCCAAGTTGAGTTCACCCGTAGCGGTGAACCACCGGTCTTCAAAGTGGATCTTGCACCTAGGGAGTCTGCTAGCAACAGCTTCACTCAATTTCTTCCGGAAGCGCTTGTTATTGGCTGAGAGGAGGAGACCCGTTTGGTGCATCCACAAGTTGCCGATGTCCATGAGCTGATACAACTTGCCTCGAATTTCAAATTGCAACTCCTCAAAGACAGTGGGGAGGCTAGCGAGCACATGACATTCAGCTGGCACACCCGGTGCTTTCCTCCCAGGGCCCTGAGTCATGGGGTCAAAGGCTGCCAGCATCGCAGACATTTGATCAACTTCCACCCAAAAGATATAGACACTTTGCTGATCCATCTCAAAGACGTAACACGGGCGCAGAGGGGGAATCGAAGGTTCGGTCCTCTCCGGCTCCTGTTCCATGGGTGTGCTAGGACCTGCGTCGGGGTCCCCCTGACCCTCGTTACCTTCCGACCACCATCCATGCCGCTCGGCATTGTTCTTCCACCCTTGCGCTGTCCACTCCGTGCCGGTGGCATCCCATGAGTGCCACGCATCCCAGGAGTTCCACTTCCAGTCCGCCATGAGACACTCGAGGAGGAACTACCAAGTCGTCAGGCCAGTGCCCGAGTGACGAGGATGTGCGAAGATCTAAATTACCACTGCAACGAAGGGACCAGGAACAAGCCACTTTGGAAGTAACGCTTGGAGTGTGATGCAAGACAAATAGACACACAAACAAAAACCGGTATTATGAATCAGTAATGACACACATTACCCAGGGAGCAACAGGACTGTTCCCGAAGCTTCTGAACCAAATGGCTGCACAACGGCAAAGAGAGAAACCAACCAAGGCATGCTGTCATCAACAGTGGCGAAAATGATTACCGTGAGAAGCAACTGGCAGGGAGTCTTGGAAAGTTGCTGATTCCTAGGTAACATGGCCCGATTAGAACAATAAACTGGCAGTCTGTTGGTGGAGTGTAACTGTTGATCAGTACAGCAGTTTCTAACTACATTCCCTGTTGGGCGCCACTTTTCGATGCTGCAATGTCACGGGAAAGCCCCACCTAAGCTCTTGCCCAGGCGCAACCATGAGTATCGCAATCCGCTAGCTACGAGCAGTGGGGAACATGAGCCTCTCCAAGGACCATATTCGCCACTGCCTTCGGCAGGATGCTGTAGAGTAATGGCACGACCCAATCCTTAAGCGCAGGTGCAAGGAAGTGGTTAGCCAATCGCCAGTGACACTCTTACACAGCTGAGAGATGTCTTTGTCGACGGCGTGCTGCCCGGCGACGCAAGCATTTACGTCGCCGTCGGCGAGCGATGCGTTTCTTCTGTTTTCGAGTCACTCTCACAGGTGCTGGGAGCGTTCTGCCCGACACGAGGGCTTTTCTCGTGGTCTTGATCCATCTCAAAAACGCTTTCCAAGCACCATGAGAGTCTCTTTGTTGATGAAACCGCAGCCACCAATGGTAGTTCCCCTGAGATTGCCTAGTCCATCGCTTCCACATTGTCTTGGAGGCCCAAGCCAGATGTTGCCACGGGTGGAACCAAAACATCGCCCCAGATAGCGTCAGTCTGTTCAGTGGTGCCCAGGTCCACAGAGACTAGAGTCTCGTCCGACTCAGTAACTTGGCGCGGGGACCGCCATGGAGCAACCCTCCGACCGAAGCAGGGGGAGGGACAGTGTGGGAGCACCGTGGGAGCAACAGGACTGTTCCCGAAGCTCCTGAACCAAAAGGCTGCATTCCAGGAAAAAGACACGCATGACATGTATGCCAAGCAATGTCATGAAGCTCAACACCAGTGAACGCTCTCTTGCCAGAAGAATGCTGCTCGCTGCGCAAGAAGGCGGCAGCTGGTGCGATAAGCATTCTTTAACAGTTATGCACTCCTTCGCAACCCAGTGATAGGTCACTTCTCTCAGGCAGCATCTTCACACCTCAGGAACGCTTATTGGTGAGTCCTGGATGCATACTACGATACCAACAACGCGACTATGTATCATAACCGTGGTAGTGATGCTGCTTACTTAGAGGATTATCACACTAGACTGAGCTCAGAACATTACTTGCCAAAGAGCTTGCGCCGGGCACGTCGTTGTCGGCGACACTGCTGGAGCTTGTGCTTCAAAATCCGTCTGTTTACTGCACGTTTCCTTTTCTTCAGCATCATATCCAGGAGCAGTGGGACATTGGGGACAACTGGCAAGGTATCCCCAATTAGCAAAGCTTGTCTAGTGAGCTTACACCATAACAGAAAATGGAGCCACGTAATATCAACCGGTGCATCCTGGTTCTCTTGGGGGTACTGGTCAACGAACCATGCCAAGTTGAGATTGTCATCGTATTTTGTCCACTGCCACCACTGCTTCTTTGTAGCCGCTTCGTGCTGAGCCCAGGGCCTGCACTCCATGGGGGAGTCCTCTAAGGAACTCCGTACCCTCTATACACAAGATCCTGCTGAGGGAGACCTACACCAATCCGCGCCGAGCTGATCCCCAACAGGGCAGTCCCCGAAGAGGTGCTGAAGCCAAAACTGCCCATGATAGCGGAACGTCAACAAAGCCCAGTGGGACCCCTTGGAGCTATTTGGCCCCGAAACGGTTGGTTCAGTTTCCTGGCCGAATGAGCCTTATTCTACAAGATGGTGGCGCTCCGGAGTCCAGCAATACACAAAAGGTCAATATCGTCATGTTACAGCCAAATCACAGTGCTCTTCAACGTGGATTCACAGTCTAGCTGAACCAGTGAATCGATGGACACTAGCCTGTCTACAACAAAATAAACAAAACAACCTCGATTTTGCTCGCCACCAGATGAGGAACTTAGCGCTCCCAGAGGCAGTCCTCCAGTCTTGAACTCTACAAGCAGGATACGGCGACGCTTATAGGGCAGTGTTAGCTACTCATCGCCCACCATGCCCGTTTCAGCGTGTGAGGGCCTTGGGTCTTCTTAGTGCGTTTGGCAAGACGCTCCTGCTGCCTTTGTAGGTCGCGTTCAGCGGTATGGGGCAGAACTCTCTTTTTAGAAAATCTGTATGTGAAGAAATCCCGCAGGTTAGGTTGCGTGAGCTTAAGTGTAGCAGGAACAGTGTGTCGAAACTGGTGCGACAGAGCATCGAATTTCGGCTGGAGAGGATCACACCGAAACAACGGATAATCGGGGACGCCTGCAGGCGCAAGATCAGGGTAAGACACTCTTAATTGTTGTTCGACAATCGACAAGTGTTCCGGGGCAGGGCTGGGAGAAATCCAAGCACCATCGTGCAAGAGAATAACCGAATGCAAGGGGCCCAAGGAATGAAGAACAGACAAGGCTGTTTTGACAATGCTTCTTTCAATCACTTCAAAGAACAAGAAGGACGCATTGCGTCCTGTGGCCATGGGTCGATGTTTAGCCCACTCAGGCGGGGATGCTAGCAAGCTGCGGCACGCCATGAAGAGATCCATCGCGAACTCGTACAATTCAAGGGGTAAGTGGGGGTAGCCATGATCTTTGAGCGATGTGTCCACTTCCTCTGGAGAAGTCATATTGATAATGTGAGTGGGCCATCGTTTGACAAAATCAGGGAAATCATGGATTTGCAGACGGATCTGTAGTCGTTCCAACCACACTCTGAGGGCACCAGTCGGAGGTAGCCGGGAATGCGGGTGCAGCCGGCGGAGAATTTCGTAGTGGGCATGAACCAAGTCAAATTCCCAGTGGGTCTCGCCAAAAAGTGCCAATCGAAGGTCTGAGGGGAACAGCTGCGCGCTTGGAGAAATTGCATAAAGCCGACCCAAGTCATCATATGATGTGGGGCGATAGACTACAGGCCGGTGTGCAGTTCGATTACGGTGGAGGGCCAAATAGTCTTGAAGCCTGGTAGTCCAGTGGCGGTAAGATCCAACAACTTTGGCTGCCAATGGTGACGGGAGAACCGGGATTTCCATATAACACACGGTGTCTCGCTGAGGGTCACAGATATTATCCAGCGGGGCAATGCCAAAACCCAGCTCCTGTAAGAGATGGAATGGGGGACGCCCCAATGCCTTGGAGGGATTTAGCATAAGCTGCAGCCTGACCAGCAACCCAATCGGCCAGTTTATTACACTCCCTCGGCAAGTAGATTTTATGCACATTGGGGAGATATGACAGGATACGTTGGCATTTCTGCATGATAGGAATAATATCGGCCTTACGCAATCTGCTCCTGAATTGGAGAAAGGTAAGCAACGGCAGGATGTCCCCTTGCAGGTAGAGGGCGGGGACACGTTTACTTTGTTGTCTGAAGGTAGCAACTAACCGCTCTAATTCCAGACATGCGGAGAGACATGCTTCCGCTTCTGCAACTAGATTGTCAGCACACTTCGGAAGCGCCACTGCGACTAAGTTACGGAACTGGATGCCGGTGGAAGACCCCTGTAGGACAACCACACCTGCACCTCCCTTCTGTTGTGCCTTGAAAGCTGAGCCATCAAACTGAACGATCAGGGCATCCGTCGATTCAGGAGCTTGCAGAGTTAACAATGAGCGCGCGTGGAGGTCTTCTTCGGCAATGATTTGAATATGAGTTTCCCCGCAGTCGCATTGATGTAACTGCAGCTTAATTGCAGCAGTGGGAAACGGGAATTGAGCTGGAGGCGCGAAAAGGTGTTTTAACAAAGGGCTGTTTTTAGGGAGCGTGGCAACCACATCTCCTTTGGCCACCGGAGCTGTAACCATCAACCCTTTTTTGGGCAGAAGCGCGGAATCAATGTGCAAGTGCGACAACCGATATTCTTCGATCAATTGGCTATCACAACAGCGTACAGGCATGGACATTGGGGGGCGGTGCAGATTGGCAGCTATGCTTCTAGGCAACGATTGCCACACTTCATGTGCAATGGCCTTCACTGCTGCTATAGTTTCCATAGGAGGCTCTGGCGCCGGGTCCTTGTCTAGTGCTTTGCGTTGTTGCAGCAGTCGCCGCATATGGAAGAGTGTGTGTACAAGGATTACCCCCTGTTGTGGCTGGGGCACAGTCCCTAAGTGGCAGTGGACCCACGAGGCAGCTGTAGGATAGAAGGAGTTGAGTACCAGGGGCACTACTGGACAAAACTGGCACCAGTGATCCACTGAGTTGGAACCGCTCCCACAGAGTGTGCACGGAGGCACGGGCACTGGGAAGTCCCGGGAAACAGCTTCAGCACGCTGCATAAAGAAGGTAACATCCGTGGGCACAGGTGGCACAGACCGGGACGCCCACTCATAGAATTTGCGCTTATCATCGGCACCAAGGTTATATAGCGCCCACCTAGTATCATTGGGGCAACAGTCCTGGCAGAGGCATCCGCCCTCCGGACCACAAGGAAATTTGTGGCCTTCTTGCCCGCAATGGAGGCACACATCACGTCTATGGACTTCTCCCCGCAGGGGCAGCCAGAGGTCACTGTCCTCCGAGATGGACCATCTTAAAATAGTGTAGCGCGGGATAGCCCCAATCATTGAGAGGGGTTGCGCTGCAACCCATTCACAAAAAGCAAATGACGGCGCCTGTGGCCAAGAAGAGGAGCCTCGTCTAAGTTGCAAGTGCCTCTTGGCTTTTTCTACCAACGATTGAACGACTTCTTTCTTTAGGTAATTGTTGAATTTGACCGCTTTGGCAACCGCTGGCAAGTGAGTTCTTTCGATGGCATACAGTTGGTCAATTTGCGTTTGAGAGAGATGAGAGCGAACTCCTTTCCACGCCTCCAGTGCATTCTGTTCGAGCCGGAGTAGCGGACTTTGCTTAACTTCTGCATTGCCCAACTGGTAGCCCTGCCTGTGAAATAGCCCCAAGAGGGATACGATTTGCATGAGAAAGGGGTCAAGCAAGGGGCCAATCTTCATCCATCTTAGAATGCCTACCAAATGGCGGTTCATGAACCACTTTCTTCTGAGGAGAAATGACGACATTAGAATGTAAACAGGGTTCAGCTCCTTATCAGGAAAGTACTGCACCGACTGCGAGTAGTAAAACAAGCTGAGGCAATAAGTATTGAAGTACAGTATTCTGACCTTAATACTATGCGAACTAGGCGGCAAGAGTTGCAGTCTTGTGCTCATTTTGGTGAGTTGTTTTTGAAATCGAACATGGAAAGGGTCGGGTTCTGATCCTTGTCGCAGGCGAGTGCGTGTGATGAGGTGTCCTGAAGTGTAGACAGGCAGGCCTAGGCTGATAGTTTGATCCTGTACACAATGCATGCCATATCCAGATCTATCAAAAGCTGCTGCTTCAGCTCCTTCCACTACGTAATTGGGGAGCAGAACTGTTTTAGCCCTACACCGGCAGCTCTTCGTTGCCAAGGTAACAACTAGCTCATGGCCATTTCGTATCATGTTATGTAAATCACTGCTCTGACAAATGAAACCTTGCTCTTCCCGGCAGACGAGGACAGGGTCATTGCCATGAATGGACATGGCCGCTGCCATAAACGAGGCAAAGCCCTGCACGCAGCGGACTCGGTCCCACAGCTGCGGTGCGGCAGTGGGGAGATGAAGAGCCGTGAGGACTGGTACACTGATATGTTGGAGGCCGATGGCTTTCCAGCAGCTATGTTTATCCATCTGGATACCTGCAGTGTGCCACCTGGAGACTTTGCCCATCAGGCTTGCAAGCCAATTATCTTCTGCTATATTTCCTTCTCCAACGAGTGTGGTGTCATCAATGTACCCCGAGACAACCGAGATTCTGGGAATCATATTGAGCTAAGTAAAGATCGGATCCATGGCAAGGCAGAAGAGGAAGACAGACGACGATCGGCCCATATCAACCCCCGAGAGAATTTGTCGAGGCGGTAGGAGTTTCCCCTGCACTTTGTGGCGAATAAATCGTCCAAAGAAGAGCCGTCGAAAAGTGTTAATAATCCATAGGGGGGCACGTGCAAGAAAAAGGATGCAAAGAATCCAGTGGGGATTGATTCTTTCAAAAGCTTTCGAGAGGTCGAGAAAAACACCAATTTGCCTGGTTGGTTGATCAAGAATCTCCTGAATATGTTGAACAGCAGCCTGCGGTTCCCGAAAGTGGTTAAATAATGTTTGCGCCGGGTGGAACCAGTCTCTTGTATGTTCAAAGAGCAGGCCGGCAATGGTACCATCTTCCAGTCTATCGAAAGTATCAGCCATTCCCAGTGGTCGAAAGTAGTCCGCAGTGTCCCCTAGTTGTGCTTTCGGAATCCAAACACCTAGCTGAGTAGGTGGTGGTGCACGGTCCGTCATATGCCAGAAATGATTCTGCTGTAGTAGTCTGGCCGTGAATCGGGAATTGACCCTCCATGCTGCATAAGGGATTCCATCTGGCCCGGGGGCAGAGTCCTTGGTGCCCAGGGTATGTTGTTCAAAGTTATCCAAGGTAGGGAGAGGAATAGACGGCCATGGCTGCTTGACTTGCTTATATTCGCGTAGGGACTCTTGCCACAATGGGTCGAATTTAACTTGGGGCTCTGTCCAAAACGCACGGGTGGCCAACATAGCATCATCATATTCTTCTGCGGTTGCGCACACCCGTCCATCAGCTCCTTTTATGGGGCCAGTATGAAATACTCCTTTCGGGCAGATACTCCGCAACCGATCCCAAAGTGCTCTTTGTGTGATAGCCGACAGAATGGGCGAAGGGTTGTCCTTAGTATGAGGAAGCGCAAGATAGTTGTTGTGAGTATGCTCGAGTGAATCCAAGGCTTCTCGGACAAAGGAGTCGGGGACGAGGAGCAGGCCCCCGTTGAGACCAGGGGTAAAATCAAGGTCAGGGTTACCCAGATAAGCACAAAGTTGCTGAAAGGTAGCTGCCGTAACAGCAATTGAGGCA
Source organism: Symbiodinium kawagutii (assembly GCA_009767595.1). NCBI lineage: Eukaryota > Dinophyceae > Suessiales > Symbiodiniaceae > Symbiodinium > Symbiodinium kawagutii. The sequence goes on from VSDK01001179.1 coordinate 254,556, forward strand.
GTACCTTTGTTAAGCTGTTTGTATAATTTCATAATCATGGTTTCTGGGCGAAACTTGTTCTTTACCGTTCTCCACCAGCTCCAGATGTGGGCCTTAGTTTGCAACAGGACAGAGGGGGCACTATGCTGCCAATCTTGTCGGACGGTACACTCCTGTGAGCGATCGTCGTGACGAGAGTGGTTGCTGATGTGACCCACTGGTTCACTACTAGTTTCATCAATAGGTGTTGGGAGTAGTGGTGCAACGCGGTCACAAATTCTCAACAATCCATTGAGATTAGTTTGATGTTCTGTTTTTTCGCGATCATCCGTTGTGACCGGACCTAGGAAAGCAGTGGTGGGAATCGTGTCGTGTGGGACCGACAGGGGGTGTGGTTCCAGCTTGGGAATATGCTTGAAGAGACAGCGAACAGGCCAGTGCCCGAACCCTGCTAACGCTTTGGTGGCCGTAACCTGACACTCCAAGCAATTATTGTCAATGAGTTCAGCCGAAATGAGGAAACGATCCAACGCTGACATCCCGCCAGGAAACTCATACGTGAGTAACTCAGGGTCGAGGTCTTTTAGGTTGTGCGACATGAGCATGGCATTCCACGCGCCTGAGTGCCGACTGTCTGCTCTGTTGAAGTCAGCCCCTATCACAATCGGGTGCGAGGAGACTGTAGAGAGGGTGGCGGCAAAGGTTTCCAGGTCCTGAGTTCTCGCGTCGGGGCGATGGTAGTATGAGGTCAGCCAAATGGCTGCGTCAGAATACTTAACTAAGACCGCAATGGCATAATGGGGTACCAGTGGGCGTGTTTCCTGAACGACGTAACCTGGTGGCAGCAGGATGGCAACCCCTCCCTTAGCATTTGTTCCTTCACCTTCAGCGGCCAATGCAGCAAGTTGCACTCCAGGCCATTTGGTTCTGACTGCTGTGATATCTGAGTTGCTCCACTTGGTCTCTTGCAGGAGAACAGGGCCACTACGCAGTGCTCTAGCAATAACAAAATTTTTCTTCCTGGTCGACTCCCTATGGAGACACGTGAGGTTCCAACAGGTGAGGCGTCGAAGCTTAAAGGGGAACTGACAGGAGGTGGCAAGACGATATCTTACCAATGTGCGACACGACTCTCTGAAAAGCGGGGGCCACTCTGCCCCGTCAGCGCAGTGTCGCACTAGATGCAAGGTCTCTTGTAGTGCTGTTTCCACGGGACCAGAGTGTTCCAACCACTCAAGAATATGAGTCTCTGTGATCGACTGAAAGCTAGGTTGATCCGGAAGCATGTATGCCAACACATGTAACGACCGCACGGTGCTCACTCCCTTCGGGCACAAAGCTTGGTACAGATCCAGATGCGTACTGACTAAACCTTTGTGCAGGAGGAGAAGGAGTTGGCGACTGAGTGAGCGCGGCCATTCACGGAGATAAGTCATTAAATCACTTAGATAGGACCAAGAATTTGGGAGGCTAGGGCACAATCAACAAGCCCAACATAGACCCCTCGAGATTGGTATCCGCATTGATGAGCAGCAGTAGCACCAGAAATCCACGATTGATATTCGTCGATCCTTGTAGTATAATCTCCTTCTTCAAACCCAACCCCGGCAGGGAGGGTCAGGAGCTGAATAGGACATCTCTCAACCGTAGGAAGCATAACGATAGTCATGTGGGTAACGAGGCCTTGTTGGACTTTCTGTGTGATGTGGTCAGCGCCAATCATGTTGATAGCCTGCGAGATGTAAAGCATATTGTCGCTGATATTGGCCCACACAATAGCACAGTGTATGCTTTCCTGGTGACAGACATGGTCGCAACGGTCCTGATGTGGGGTAGCTGTTTTGCCACGAAGCCACTTATGAACGAAATGCAAAGGGCACGTCTTATGAAAGAAGCCTCGGGCCCATGGTTGGCAGGCAAGATAACTCTTATTGCTCTGCGAGAGCGCAATGACAGCAACTCCTTGGGCCACTGACACCGGTGGTGATCTGTACTCAACTAAGCTCACAATTTCATCCTTGTTGCTCTGGTCATTAACCACCAGGGGGAGGTCAGAGTAACCATATATCATTTGTGCAGCCAATCCAAAGCCATCCTTAAGAGAGACTACTATCAAACTCGTGTTCCTAGCGTTGGGAAAGAGAACCACGGACGTGGGCCGAAGGAATTGCTCATCAACGACAAGGAAGGCTGTATTGGTTTGATCTGGTTTGATACTGCTCAAAATAGTCAGCACAAGCATTTCCGTCATCGATGAATGCGGCTGTCCGCAAACAAAGTTGACCAACTTTCCCCACCCCAAGGACGCGAAGGTCCGAGGCAGGCATCGTTGCAGGATGATGCCGGCCGGAACAAACTGGTAAGCATGATTCCATTCGATTGCCTTACCCAGTCCTATAAGGTCCAAAGCTTTGCAGATCCCCGAACCAAGAAAGTCCAGGCGCTTTTGTTTCTTCTGAGTGAACCGAGCCTGCTGTTCTCGACTGGAGAATGCCACCGGGATTTGACATGGCAGCCCTCTAGGAAGCACATAGGGTGGGAGAGTAAGATCATGAATCGCCGTACAGCAAAGGCCATACGGAATGTCTCTATAAGCCGACAAAACTGGCGTTTTCCTAATGTCTTTTCCTTGGATATTTTGCATGATTGTTCGTCGATAATCCGCAAATCTGGTATCAACAGTATCTGGACTGAGCGGAGAACAATCCGTGGGAACCTCCCCCTTTAACCATCTGAGATTCTCAGCTTTAGTGCCTAGGGCGGCCGAGATCAAGGTAGGATGAAATGAGTTACCGACAATCGACAGGGAGGTTCCTTGATCAAGCAAGTGTTTTGCAGTCTGGCACTTTTCCAAGCATGCAGCGACACCTGCTGCTTTGGTACTTTCCAATGTTGTCATGAGTCGGAACGGCACGATGATATTGCCAGGATTGTGGAAGAGAGGGAGAACTCCGTTGATGACCCTATCCCTGTCTTGGTTTTTAGAGGATGGGTTGCAAATAACATGCAAAAATTCAATCCAAGCAGGGAGAAGCGTAAATGGAATAAATCGTACCCATGGCAGTTGCGGAATGGGTGAGTCTCCTGACACAGCAGCGACCTTAGCAAACTCCCTCATGGAGCCAATACACCTATAATGCCAGATGAGCGAGTGGGGATGGTAGCTGGTCCAACTTCTTCGCACTTCAGATTCCGAAATATCATCCAAAGGTCGCATAAACACCAGCGCTCTAACAAGGGAGAGAGAAGAGTCTTTGCCGATCATGGGGAGAAGTCCTGCTTCGTCTTCTTCAGTAAAGGTGACTTCTGGAAGCAGCGCGGGACGAGAGAAGAGGCAGTTCTGAAAGAAGAAGCGTCTACGGGTGGCGAGGCCCAGGATACCAGCATCCCAAGCATATTGGTCTGTCGGTTGACCTTCCAAACCCAGCGATGCAAGGAGCATTTCCTTGTGGTTGGGGTGCATAGAACCCGCATTTTCACAGAGGAAACGAATGCGTTCGCGAGGAACTCGTTTGCTCACAAGAAAAATTGCAAGCTGCATGCTAAAAAAGAGACAACTCGCCGGCCCGATGAGCCCCAACAAGCCCTGGTCATTGCCACTCACAGTGAGTTCGGTGCAAGGGCTCCCTCCAACAATGTACAGTCTGCACTCGGGTGGCATAAGTGCCAGAAATTCTCTTAAGATTTCGCCATTATGATGGAAAAGATGGTCAACATCTTGGATGTACATGGACGGTGTTCCTTCCTTGTTCATTCTCCATTGCTGGCTGAGATCAAGACCAATAATATCAGCTACAATGACCCTAAGCCTGAGGTCCCATTCTGCTGCAAGAAACACCGACGGTGGATATCCCAATTTATCCCGAAAGATATAGTACGTGGAACCGCAGCCGTCAAAAAGGCTGATAAGTGCATATGGGGGTTGATCCGTCGGTCCCATGTCGTGCTGTGCTTGATCAATCTCTTCACTCGATTCAAGCTCAAATCGAAGTTCTTGAGTGGTAAGCACGTCTCGGTGTTCCTGAGTGTACGGAGGTAGGGGCCCTGACCGTTGGTCAGCAGTTTCGGGAGGGACTGGCAGATCAGCTTGATCGCTGTCTAGTTCAATGCGTGGGCTCCTTGGCGGCAACTCAAGGTGGACCTCTGGGGGCACTTCCTTGCTTGAGTGATGGTTCGGCCTCCAGGTGTCGCCCGCAACCGTAGCAACTTCCGGTGCCTGCTGGGGCGAATACGCCTGTGCGCAAACGCTACCCTCTTGATCAGTGTGTGGGGCAAGAAGTACCTGAGGCAAAAAATTGGCTTCCGATTGTTGTGCATGCAGTGGCTGATTTGTCGGGGGGACAGATTCCTCCTGACTAAAGTCTTGTCGAACCGAGGGAGCTTCCGGTTCATGCGCAATTGGACTCAATGCAGGAGATGGTGGTTCCAGAGGTTGATCATTTTGAGGAGGGCAGTCAGCAACACTGTCTACAGTTTGCTCAGCAACTGTCAGGCTCCGAAACGAAATGTCCTGTAGCATTGGGTTGCCTGTTTCCTCCTCTATGATCTCAGTTTCAGCCTGCGACGGATGCGTGGGAGAATTCTCATCGAGCTGTCTAGGAGATTTGGGTATCCAAGGTTCCTCAACTTCTCGAAGTTGCTGATGATCCCTGCAGGGATCTGCCTGTTCACCCAGGCACGGGGGACTACCCGGCTGACTCACGCCAGGGTCAGGAGCACTGTCATTCGGGTAAAGCTCCGAGAGTGCTTCATGATCTGAAGGCAGGGCTCTGTCTTGATCACTGCAATCTTCAACTGGATCCTCCGGGTCCTCCACGTCATTCTGTGCTTCAACGTCTTCGTCAGAACTAGGAACCGGGATTGCAGCAGCATTAGGCTCTTGATGTAGGGTACTATCGGGACCCCCAGGCGGGCGCCCTGTAAAGTATTTTCGAAGAACCCCGTCTGCGCCACGGTCATCTCCCTCAGCATGGAGTGAGTGCAACCTGGTTGCCTTCCGTGTTCCTTTTCCCGATGACTTGCCAGATGTAGTTTGAGGGTTTCGTTGCCCAAGTCGACTCGACAACTCTTTGGGACCACCCTGTCCTCCCCCTCGCGACACAGTTTTCTTGATCTGAAGGTTGTTCCACAAGGTTTTGATTTCGAATTTCCTGAATACCAATCCGACAACTCGATCCATGGGTTTAGCAATGTAGCCCGTGATATCAATTCTTTTGGTGCCAACAAGGTTGTCGTAGATGACCACTTGCGGTGGGTCTGAGGTCTTTTCGACTCTTTCAACCGTGTGCACCGAGTTAATATCTGGTGAGGATGAGACAATAGCCAAAACAACATGCCAATTGTGGCCCTGATGAGAGAACGGTTCACTAGTGATGTAGTATGTGACACTTCCGCTGGATGGTAACAATCCCCAGTCTTCTTGTCGGAGAAAGACCACTCTGAATCCCCCTTCCGGATCAAGACTAACTGTGGTGTTGTGCTGACAGCAGGGATTGACGCCTTGATGTGGTTGGGAACAAGGAATGGCTTCGGCAAAAATTTCTTCTACTACGCTCGTTGCTATCTCTCTATGAGCAAACTCTAAAAAGGAGAGTTGGCATTCCGATTGTTGGTGACAAGCACTACAAACAGCAAAGGCATGAGTAGTGAAAACGGGAATCAGGTCGCGAGGAGCCGCCTTGCGAATATTGCTAAGCACTAATGGAAGGGACACTCTACCTTGGGGGTCCAATTCAGTGTAAGCACCGAGAAGAATGCATAACATGTCGGATGTGAAGGCAGAGCCTTTTCTTCCTTTTTGCAAAGTGAATCCTTGTGCAGCTTCAGTGAGTGCGTCCTGAACAAGATGCCTCTCTGGAGGTGCGTGAGCGGCCGTCCAGGCGGCTTTAGAAAGGATTCGCTGTGCAGTAAAGTAAAGCGAACCAAACACATCGATGGCGACTGCAAATTCAGCTGCTCGTTGTAGTTCTTCTTCCTTGACCTCCTGTGTAGATAAGAAGGCATCCTGTCTAACAAGTTGTGTAAGTCTGAAAAGATGCATTTGAATTTGCCGCTGTCTGTTAGTAGCTCTACGCACTTTTTCTTGCGTAGGCACCTCAGTTTCCATGCCCTTTCTCTTACTCCTGCCTTTAATGTCTCCAGAAGTGTTGCTAGCATACCGATCTAAGGCTTGTCGCAGCGACCCTCCCACAGGCGCATCGGGCTTATTTGTTTCACTGGTGGCTGAAACTCGCCTGCTATTGTCAGTCTGATTGGTTTGCACTTGCTGGGGCCCGAGCGACGTCATCTCTGTCTGTACAGGAAGATCTGCCTGTTCCGGTGGAGTCTGGTGTGTCCATGGGGCAGTTGGAGGGAATCTATGCTGCCCGAGGAGCATGGCGTTAAGGCATGACTGGGAGTGCATTGGAATCAGGGGGAGTGGCGATCTTGACAGGGACAGGTTAGGTGTGACCGGGGTATAAGAAGCTCTGTCCGGGTGACTTCGAGCCTCTTGCATTTGTGAACCGTCACTAGCCGCCGGGGGGTTCGCAGGAGCCGAGGAACTGACTCCTCGAGCCGGACGTCCATCATCATCAGGGGCAGGATCACGAGCTCCTGTGTTGAGTAACGCTTGCGATTGGCTGGGCAGTAGGTCACCTTGGTCAGTGGGCGGAACACGAACTCCAGTGGTTCTCTGAGCGTTATCGATGTTATGATCAGGGGGCTGGGGAGATCTTTGATTATCACCGGATGCATTAGACGTGGACGGACCAGTCACTCGGTGCAGGCTAGCCTGATTTGCTTGAAATGCGGGGCCACTAGTAAGTCCACTATCATTGGTGTTTCCTCCACTATGGTTGTTACTTGAGCTCCCCTGATCGGAACGACCATTCCCCGTAGCCGGCGGTGCAGGAACAACCCCAAACAACTGTCCCGCAGGCACAGGCGAGGCGCTATTGGCAGCATAAGCCTTATTAGCTGAACGGGGGGGAGTGGGTGGCGCACTTGCAACAGGGGGCACAAGGTGCGCAGGAGAGGTATGGGTGGACACCGGCGTCGGGGCAGGGATAGGAGGAGGGGGTGGAGCAGGAGGCGGAGCAGCAGAATCAGGACCCCCACTGGGACCTTGGTGCGGAGGCAGACCCGGAGCAGTACCAGACTGTCCAGGCGAAATGTTGATCTGTGGTGCTGTACCTGGAGCTCGAGTGGGTTCTGCGGCTTGCATCTCAACATCCTCACTATCGTGCTGCGCACTCATAGCTGCAAAGGGATTGCTAAATGCCTGGTAGCTTGGACGATACCTAGCCTCTTCACCAATGTTCCTAGTGATGGCACGCAACACAATATATTTGTGGAAATCTGGAAGAATAAAGCTAATGGGGCAGTGTGCTGGAAGGAAGAGGACAAGGTCGGCATCATCATACACGAGAACCTGCACATGGTTTGACACTCCAGAGACAACTCTGCCAGCTTCTTTGCGCGGCTGGTGAACTTCTACCGTAGATCGAGAGTTGAGCCGGACCTGGACAATGCCATATTGATCCCTTGAGAGCTTGGTACAGGACACTGTTGGCTGTTGGAGCAAAGGACCAATCCAGCGGTGGTGATCAACCAAATCAAGATGGTCCACTAGGGCTTCGACCAGCTCTTTGAACACCTGCTCTGAGACTTGCGTAGGGACCATGATCCATGGCGCAAATTCGTCAAAGACAATGCAGTGATAAGGTGACACATAACCAGGTTCAGTGTGAAGGTAAGTGGTGCTAGCCCTTATTCTGTCATAGGAGCCCTTGTTGCCATCGACGGGCGCGACCGTGCTGGTGCGAGAGGCAGTCGCTTTATGATGCTTGATGGTGTTAACGAAAGCATCATATTTATCTTCGAAAAGTTGCACGACTGATGATGGCTTTTCTCTGACTGCGACCGGTAACTGAAAAGTGATGTCGTAAAAATGGCCTGGTTTGTATTCCCATCGAATAGGCAGAAGCGTGACGAAAGATTGGGGAATATCGAAAGCTGCCACATTAAATGCTTTATTTTCAGAGTCAATGACTTGCAGTTCCCTAAGGTTAGTCGCGCCAAACTTCTGTCTCAATGCAGTTGCAATGGAGGCAGTGATGTTGCCTTCGACATCAAGGAGGCCACCATCATTGGCAATCTGCACAGGTTCAACTGAAAGGAGGCCAATGTGTTCATGCGTGATAAACCCACTGTTAGAGTCGTCCTGGGGTAGAGCAAGTACTTTAAGCTGCAGGCCTCCTTGTTTTCTTCCAAAGGGGAGGTCTAGGCCAGCTTCAGCGCACTTCATTCGCAAAGCTTCCATGATTGCTCCTGCTTCGTAGACAAAAAGGATTCTCCTAGTGAGGATGTAGAAAGTGAGGTTCAGGCTAGTCATTACTGTGAGAAGGGCATCTAGTTGATCTTCTCGAAGCGCCTTGAGGTCCAAAGCACAAACAAGCTGGTGAGTATCAAAGTCAACTGGTGCCTGATCAACGAATGCAGCAACAAGTGGCACTTGAATCGGCTTACGTTGGAACTCCACTGGAGGATCAGCTTTGCTTGCTTTTTTCCGGGCTTCATCAGCCCAGTCGTTGAGGTCCGAGATGATCCCTCCAATTTTACTCATGTCAGTTCTGTTAAATGGTTTCAAAGTGATGATGAAATCCATTCGATCTTGTTTAGAAAGAGTGCTGATGAAAGGTGTTTTCTTCCTTGTTTGAACATCCTTCACAAAAGGGAGTCGACCCAATCTATTCCTCAGTTCTTCAGTCAGGATACTCCAATGACTAGTCCATTGCTCAACCATTTGGGTAGCTTCGACATTCTGAGGGATATTATAACTGATGAAATTGTGGTGAGCATCTCGTTGGAGTTTGATGGCATATAGGCGACTGCTGTTAGTATACTGACCGCCTTTGCTGTTATGGTCAATATATAACAGAGTTTCCATCCTTTTGAAGAAACGTTGATGCTGAGGGTAGCGAAAGGCGAAGCTACTAACCATCTCATGCAAATGAGAGTCAGTATGACCTTCTTCAATCAGCAACAAAGTAGAGCTAGCTTCCGTGGTCTGTTCAAAGAGACATTCACTGACTGCAGCAACCATTCCAGGATGATATTTGTACAGGATGAAGACAAACTTTTCAATGCCACTGGCGGGCACTAGCACTTCTGCTAACATGTCTCTGCTCAGAACCGTGACAGTGTCACTGCGATCACACTTCACAAGACTGGGGTATGGAACCACAAGTTTGATACCGATGGCCGACGTCGGGATGAGAGATTCGTCAGGTTTTCGAAGATCGATTCGCTCACAAAAAGTTTGATATAAGAGATCAGAAACAGCACCCTCATGCTTTTTCTGAGAAGATCCAAACGGCTTCATACTGAAACAACAAGCTGAAACTACCTGCAAAGAATCAAAGACTGTCAGACAATTCTGCTACTGCTTCGACGATGCAAGACAAAACTCAGCAAGGAAAATAAAAGTAAAGGAAGGAAGAAGACTTTACTCGAAAGAGTACCCACTCTTCTGCCAACACTCTCGAAAGATGAGAAAGCAACTCAAGACAAATACCTCTGTAGGCAAATATCAAGAGTCGACAGAAACAGATTAACAAAATCAAAAGAACACAGACTACCACAGTCTTATTCCAAAGAGAAAATCAAGGCGGGCTCAAGACAAATACCTCTGTAGGCAAATATCAAGAGACGAGACCTTGATTACAAAAATGAAATTCCAACACAAGTCAGATGTTGAAATACACAAGTAGGAAGACTAATACCTCTGTAGGCAAAAGTCAGTCCACCAGAAAGAGACTGAGACAAATACCTCTGTAGGCAAATATCTCCTTACTGTCCCAGAGCAACGGAGAGCACCGACTAGACTACCCGGCTAGTACCCCACTCCTCCTAGTCTCTTTCAGTAGTTCCACCACTTCCCGACGGTCACTCCAGAGGAATAACCAGCCAGTACTAAGTAGCAACCACCAGCGAGACTTGAACCGAGACAGCTTGAGCCAAAGGCTACGGACCCAGTGGCATGAAAGACCTCCAAAGAACTTACTGGTCACCTACTTGCTGAACTGCGAGCGATGGACTCGAAATGCTCGGTGTTGACTACTCCCTTTGGTCTTGACTGCGGGGGCAGACCTTACCAGGTACGACAAGACGACATCCTCAGAGAGTCTGCTGAAGATCATGCTGACCCCAAGAGGCATCTGGGCGTGGTGTCTGCCGGAGAGGTTGACTATGCCAGGATTATCCACCGTCTCCTTAAGACTAGGGAATCTTTCCTTCTAAATGATACAGTTTATTTCATTATTGACAGCCAACAGCCTGAACAGGTAGATTATTGGCCCTCTTTTCAAGCCCTGATGAAGCTCCAGAAGAAAATTGGTTGGGCCTATAAGAGAAAGACCTGATCTGGTGTGGTACCACTTGGACAGGGCCGGTAACAATCCCATACATCTGGGCTGGCACCTTCGTGCTTGAAACGGCAAGGTTCCTGTTCCCGCAGACCCACTTGGTGCTGATGGATACTGATTGTGTTCCTGTTACGCTCTTCGAAGTGTGTGACCTGATCAATCTTGCTGAGGCTATCCCCACGCCTGCGGCCCAGGCCGGCGGCTCCAACGCTCGCATGCATCGCCTCGGTAGCACTTAGCTAAGGTCGATAAGAAGCAGGAGAAACGAGTGAAACCAAGTGAAACAAAGTGAAACAGACGAAGCTTCGAAGCGGCGAAGAGTGGAAGCGAACGAAGCGAAGGCAGTAATCTGCGAAAATTATGTACATGCAATGAATTCCCCGCCTCACGTCTCTGCGATTGTGCACTTTCTTCATCACATCGAGTGCAGAGGTTCGGTGATGGCTGTCATGCCATCACGTAGTCACCTCACTGTCTCTCACAATTCGGCGGTAAATTGTAAGCAGCGACCGAAGATATATTTCGGCAGGAATGTCAAAAAGCTTTTATCTTCAAATAGTTTGTGATCTTTTCGCAACTCGCAAGCGGTTCGTGTGTTCGTATGTCATCGCATCATCCTTGCTATGGTGAACCAAGACGTGCCTGTGCCATCAGCAAAATGGCCAAGAAGTGAACCCACCAGCTTTGGCAAGTTCAAATGCCTGACTATGGGTCAGGATTGTGTTTTTTGCTCGCATACATCGCCTTGGTAGCACTAAGCTAAGGTCGATAAGAAGCAGGTGAAACAAATGAAACTGGTGAAACATAGTGAAACACGTGAAACATACGAAGCTTCGAAGCGGCGAAGAGAGGAAGCAAACGAAGCATCAGGCAGTAATGTGCGAAAATTATGTACATGCAATGAATTCCCGGCCTCACTGATCATCTGCAGTCACTGCACTGGAATCGGCACAAGAGCTGGCTAAGGCTAGCCAGAGCTAGCCAGTCACTCCACCACACCCGTCATACATCGAACCGTCGGCAAAAGTCATGACGCTGTATGCCACTTTTGCGATTCATTCCAGTGAAAGCGTGATTGTTGTGCTGCTGAGTTTAGATCTGATACAGAGACCAGCGAAGCCACTGAAGAAAAGTGCCATAAGGAGCTGATAGCACTGAAATTTTGTGTTTGCCTGGCTCAGCGAGCCAGAGGAGAGAGGGCATGCCATCCTAGAGGTGGATGGCACAGCTTGGCGGGCCCAAACGCCCACACCGGGGAGACACCGTCAAGGGGCGAACCAACCGTTCCACACTCGGGCCAGACGGTCAGTTTCACCGAAGTTACTACTTACTGGTGAGGCCAGGGTGTGGATCTGGTCGGTTCAACACCTTGTCGAGGTATCTCGACCCTTGTATTATTCTTCTTCTTGGGAATAGTTTCCATCGCCATTAACTCTAGAGGAATTTTGGTCCACTGCGGTTCCTGTGTCAATCAAGTTAAATTTATCTCGAAAAGATGAATGAATTCCAGTCTTTTCTCCTCAAAATTGAAAGGCACATGGTTCAGCATATATTGCCTGCTAGACCACAAAGGACACACAGCAGATTATTTCCTACGACCAGAAGTACGAGCTCAGAGGGAGTCCAGACCCTCATGTGACTGACGGTACATGGGTTTATGGCCATGCCCGTGTAACTGGAAAGCTCGCCAGCGAGTGAAGTTAGGTTCTGGAAAAAGGTGCACTAGTTTGTCGAAGGCTGCAAGGTGGCTGGGGCCATACCCTTGCATATGTCGATTCAAACTGAGAAACTCTCGCGCGTGGGTGAAGCCGGGCACCCAGACGCAAGTATCCCAAACTTTGGCTGTGCACTTTGTTTTTTAACCAGTGATACCTAGGCAAATCCGCAGCAAGCTTAAAAATATTGACGATCAGTTGAGCAAGTACGCTGGCAACTTAGAGGGGGCGGTAGCCACAAATCACCTAAGTAGGTGAGAGATGGCCACGCACCATGGCAAGTAGTGAAGACGAAGTATTTTTAGCTTTTATATCAGATTGAGCTGTCGGTAATCGCTTGCTGAGATGGTGTTTTGGAAAGGTCAGAAAGGACAGAGGCTAAGAGCTCTTCGTCTCTCCCCGGAGGTACATAGAACCAAAGCTCTTGCCTCCGTCCTCTCAATGACCTTGCCAAATGCCAGATCAGCCACCGTATGATTGCCAGCAGGGATGCAGACGAGTTCCATGCGCGGCCGAGCCCGTAGGGCTAAGGTAAACGGCTACGGTCCAAACAGCTGCGGGGGGGGAGGGAGAACAAAAGGGGAGAGGGAGGGAGAGGAGGAAGAGAAGGTGAGGTAAGGGAGGGTGGAGAGAAGGAAATGATGCCTTGTGTCAATTTGCCGCGACAGTTTTCACCGCCGCTTTCTTGCCTCCATTCGACGAAGATTGTGCTGGGTAACATAATGCTCGACTTTGTACAGGTCTTGATCTGCCGGAAAGGTTACGTGTGCAAAATGCTCTCGTTGAAGCTGCAGAAAGTAATTAACAAAATTGTGCCGCTCCTCTTTGGGAACATTGGATCTTGGGATGGCTGCTACCCCTCCCATAAGTGGGCATTTCTGTTCACCTTGCGCCCACTCTTGCAGCTGTTCCTTCGGGACAGTGGGCACTTTGAAATCTGAAGCAAAAATCGGCCCAAACAAGCTCCTAGATGAAGTGGGAGCGATCTTTGTATGAGCGAGGTAGAGCTGGATGCTCCGCAAGTTGGTCATCCAGGAGACCAAAAGTACGTTTTCGGTGATGGAGAGTATCTGGATCAGCAACCAAATGAAACGGAGCCGGGGTCTGGCAATGTTCCAGACGGATTTTGCCATCTGCAGGTGTAGCTTTAGGCGGGACTCTGGCTTGGATGGAGAAGCGGACAGAGTCATGTGAGGGCACAAGTTTAGCAGCCATGCGAACATGGAGAAAGCCTTCAACAAACATAGTATCAAATCCAACTAACGGTTCAAGTCGGGCAAGATCAGCAGGGACCACTCCTGTAGCAATCTCCAGGGTGTGGCCTACTGAATTGGCATCACTGCTAGTAGTGACAAATTGCTGTTGGAGGTTGAGGGAGACCTGTTTGGTGGCAAGGCTAGTAGAGAGCAGTTGCACAAACCCTACCGGAAAATATACATGCAATTTGCTCCACGGGAGAGTACTGACCCGGAGTTTGTCAATTGTGGCTCCTGGGGTCTTAATCGAAAGAAAGCAGTCTGTGTCCTTTTCAATTCCCGTACTTGTCCCGTCCAAACGCTGTGTGAGGTCTTGAAAGCCTCTAATTGTTTCGCTAAGCAAGCATTGTTGCCAATAGGCCTCCGAACGGAACGGGAGCCATTGGTGGTTATGAGCCTGCATTAGTCTGTGGTTTTCAGGGACTTGGGAGAAGAAACTGGCCAACATAGCCGCAGCATTTGCGATAGTAAGGTCAGCCGCCTTCTGCAGGATCTGGGGAAGTCTACTGATGATGTCTGGGGAGCTGACCCCTTCGCCTAATAATCGAAGGGCAGTTCGGAAAATGTGCATCCTGTAGATACTGCCAAAAAATTGGCAATCGTATCTGAGGCAAGCAAGCGGCCAGCTTTCACCTAAGTTGGCGAGATGGCCTAAGTCCACTCGAACATTTGTAGAGCGATGGGGGGTAGGGAGACCGGTACCCGCCTCGGCATTGGGATCTGCTTCAGAGGGTTGGAGTGGTTGATGCTTGAGGGAGCGAGTGATGCTTGTGACGACTGATGTCCTTGCTTGGTCCATTGCTTTTTGGTCATTGCTTTCGATGATAGGTTCTTCGTCACTATGTGGGGGAGAGGGCACAGGCGACGGAGGCTGAGGAGATTCTTCACCAGATGATGGCACATCGATGGTATGAATTTTGTTGGACGATCGGCTGGGGGGACGAGCGGGAGGAGTGCGAGAGCGCGATCTCCATACTCGAGCAGGTTCTGGCTGAGTAGGCCTCTCCACTTTCTCTGTGTCAGCAGGTTCTGGCCTAATTGGTTGGCGGTGTTTGCGAGCCCATTGGGCCATTTGGTGTGGTGGGACTTGGGGATCAATGTTGCGCCACGGGTCTGGTGGAAGCTTAGAGATCGCATGTGTGGCTACTAGAGCTAAATACCGGGGCTCAGCTCGCCAGCTGTCATAAAAATGTTTTTTGCCCAGCGACCAGGCAACATGCGACTGTCCTTCATTGCTTGACATTTGTTTATTCCAGAATTGGTGATGTAGTATCCAACCGGTGGCTGTAGGGATGACAATCCACTCGGGGGTTCTGGAATTGTCTCGCCCATACGCCCATAGGAGGTGTCCATTTTCATGCTGCCGTGGATAGTATTTGCTCCGTTCTGGCCACTTGTGGCTGCGTCGATTTGCTACGGTATAAAAGTCTGCCAGCATCAAGTGATAACGCTCGGTTGTGTATTTAGGGGTGGCCACCTCTGGTGCTCCAGTTTTAGGGGTAGTGAAACAGAAGCACAGGCCAAAAGAGAGTGGAAGGTGGTCTCCTCCGATGTGATTACCTTGCATTAAGTGGTCGGTGGCCTGGGGAGCAAAGGCAGTTGGGTCTACTTCTCCATATGAGTCTAGGAGCTGATAGCGGTTGGATTTGATGAAACTGACTCCATGCACGAGGGTGCTGAGCACTTGCATGACTCCAGGGAGGCCACGCATGTCGAGTGGGGCAATCATAGTTGTAATAGCTTGCGCGCGTGTGAGGCCCACACAGGCACGGGTGTATGCTTCGATGTGATCTTCCCGGTCGCCGTCATGGCTGCTACTAAGAAAATTGACCCCTGTTTGAAAGCAGAGGCCCGTATGGCAGGTGGCACCAGCAAGTGTTACCACTGTATCCACCCTCAGTGGTACATCACGGCCATTGGGCTTGCGGGGCACTGGCCGAGCACAATGAAGATTACTCTTGAGCCCTAGCCGGTTGGTGAGCACCAAAAGCCCCGGTGTGGCATTGGCAATAGTTTCATCCTTGGCATCATAGGGGGGGAGCTTTGCATGTTGGTCCATCACAGCTTTCCACACTTGGCGACTTGCGTCTGGAGAAATAACATTGTCACGTTCTCTTGGATCGCTCCTAGAGCGATTGCCTTTGTCAGACTTGTCATGGTCCCAGTGGATGTACCTGAAACCCGTTGGTTGCTCGTAATCTTGTCGTCGGGTGCCAGTACCAATGCAGTATCCTTGGGCCGATTCACGACATAGCATCGGGTATTGCACCGCGATGACCGGTTCATAAACTTGTTGAGGGACTCGAGAGCTCGTTGGCAAAATTAGGGACCAGTGATGACTGCCGGCCAGGCCTGCGGCTTCCATCGTATTGGTGGCCGTGTCAATGTCAAAAGGAGAGCCAGGCATAGCTGTTAATAGGCTGATGGCGAGCAGTACACCAATGGGTGTGTCTGTCCGAATTTTTTCCAGATCAGGAGTATATTCATTGATCCAGAGGTAAACATCAAAGGCACGACGTGCAGGATCGGGTTCCCCTTGAGGGTCACACGGATACCCCGGGTGAGGGAGAAGAGACAATTTGTTAGGGGGATCCATTCGCCAAGCTGCTGTAATATCATGAAATTCCATAGACAGACTATGTGCAAAAATTTGTCCGATGGTATGCTGAGTTTGAATCAGGTGGCTGAAGGCGGCCCCGAGGCATCGGGGTTCGGTCCAGTTGTGGTCTCCGCGGAGACCGATTTTTGATGTTGTGATTCGCCTTCGTATGGCTTGCGTGGTTTGCGACTTATCTTCCATACCACCCTGTCCCTGGTGAACGTCCCCAACTTCGACTTGGAGGCACCCCGGATTAGGCACTGCCTGTGCATGGGCACTCTTAACATCACCTTGCTGCTGCGCCTCTTCATGAACACAGATTGAGCAGGTCCTGAGGTGGTTCGCAAGGTCTTGTTTGTAGTTGTCAATGGCTCTGTCTGCGACGCCAGTGGTGCAAATAAGGACTTTGGCTCGTCTAACCGACTCTTCGCATTTGTCTACACAGACATCAATGTATGATTGTTGATCAGCTTTAGAAAAGGCAGTGACTGATACAACACGAACCAGCAGCTTGCGTTGAAGTGATGAAAGCTTCATTCTTTGGATCATGGAGGCAAGCGCTTCCCCTGCAGGGTCTTCTTTGTGGATAACTGTGATTTTGGCATGAGAGGTTGTGAGAGAGAGCCAAGCCAGCAAATAAGCGAGGGAGGTGGTTTTTCCAGCACCAAATACTCCCTCGACCGCTAGGTCAGATCTGCATGATTTCAGTGCCATGATAAGCGCAGCAGTAAACGACACAAAGTGACCAGCATCGTTGTCAGCTTCCTTGATTAGCTGGCGGGCAAACTGTGGTGCCTGTGGGAGATAAGTCTCTGCCGCTCCAGTGGCCAGGAGCTGGGTGAGCTGGCGCAGGCTTCGCAAAAGGTCTTCTTTGTGTCGTACTTGATAAGTAGGTGTGTCCACTGAGTGGGTGATTCCAAACTGGATTGGACGATGTTGGAGTGGCATGGCAGCAAGGCGTGCTAGATGTGCTCCAGGGATGGTGGAGCCAACCAGCTCCATGCGGCTGATGCGTAACTTGGCTTCCTGATCGAGGTGCAGTAGCTCAGTCGGGAGGCCAAATGGAAAATCCATGTCTTCCTGCATGCCCATGTCCATCGGGCAGGGGACCACTGCAATATGCCACGATTTAGCTTTGGCGCGTCTAGCCAGCAGGTCCTCATGGCTTTCTTTTTGCTTCTTGCGCTTGGGCACGATGTGTTGTTGCAGGACGAGGATAAGAAGAGAGAAGGGGTTCCCTAAGTAGGTCCCCCCTTCTCCCATTCTTTGGCACTGCAAGTGTAAGGCATTGCCACTCATCGCACCGAACTGGACGGAGTTCCCGTCTGCGCGGTAGTCAGCGAAAGGGTCTGGGCTTCCTTCATGTTGTGAGAACAGCGCTGGGCTGGCATGAGGATCATGGAATTCCAAGTCAAACTCGTGCATGGAGTATGTGCTAATGGCATAAGGCCGAAGAGTAGCTTGCGCTGCTTTGTACTGCAAATTCGGGTTAGTCTTAGGGATGGCATACTTTGCATCATTAAAAGACTTATACGAAACTTGTGGCAAGTAAATGTACAACATGACCAGCATTTCTCTTACCGGGATTAAGCTGAGTTGTTGTCGCACTAAGCTAGTGAGCCAGTCCGATGCACCTTGGTCATAACTACTGTCCAGGTGGATGACTACTTCTTCAAGCAAAGTACTATGCAGTGCTTCAATTGAGTCAACATCAGGGCCTCCAAGGGCATTGGCTGCCGATAACAGGGACTCATCAGGATCACCCAGGCACTGAAGCAGTGGTGCATATGTATCTGTCAGCGAGAAACGGGACCAGGAGAGAAGTCGCAGTGGTGCATGGATGCGAACTTCGTACGGTCGCATATGCGGCACAGTGCACAATAAGTTTTTGAGTTGAACAACACCGCGAGGCAGCTCTTCATCCAGAAGATAGGCATAGTCATGAAATGAGTGTCCCATCCATCGTGGCTTCCCGGCTATATGTGTGATTCTGAGGAATTGGGAGAGCAGGGGTAAGAGAGATTCTGGGTGCCAAAAGCACAGCGAGTCTTCTTTGAGGTGGATGAGGGTGACTTGGTGTTTGAGAGTGCCTTGATTTTCAACCGCCCCTAAGTGTACCAGGGCTGGGAGCATGCTGGGTGCCATGGCCATGGCTCCGGCTGTGAGGCGAACTGACAATCCATGTAGATGTGCAACACAAGCGAGGGCAGTGGCAGCATAACTGCCTGCAGAGAAGCCTCGTATGTGAAGACAAAGGCGTATAGATGGTTGAGCATTTGGGGTATACTTCGGGGGATTGGTTAAGAAGGGCACGATCGAAGAGAGGGCGCCTGCAACATGAAGACTTTTGAGTTGCCAGTGTAGTCCAGCTAAATAGGCCTGATGCGGTTCATGTCTATGTGCAGGAACTGCAGCAGCACTTTTGGCAATCAGAACGGAACGGATGAGAAGATCAAGCGCACTAACTCCTCCGACCCCTTCCCAAACTGTTTCAACCTGCTGTGTGTTGAGCATTAGCGTAGTGATTTCATGCAATGCTACACTGGCCCCTCTAGCTAGCGTGAGCAAGGGTTGGGCTTGTTGATTAGCTAATGGAAGGACCTGGTCCACTGGGCATAGTGTAGGTCCATAGACCGTAAGGTCCCCATCGACCAAACAGTTGCTCAAAGTTAGGTGAAGTGCTTCGCGCAACCCTAGCGGACGGCTTCCCAAGCCGAGGCAGTCCACATAAATGTCTTCATGGAGCTCAGTGGCAATGGTGGACAGGACAGCAGTAATTTCGTCCATGAGAATGAGGTGCATGATGTTCTGCATATTGTCAAGAATTCGCTCATGAGGCGGCAAAGCCAGGAAGGTGTTTAAGGCTTTGGATTCATGTTGATCTTGGCAAAGAAGGGTAAGTATGTGTCCCGTAGAGGGGCGAGTTTGATCAAGGGCGTCGAGGTCGAGGAAACCTTGGGATGCAACAGGATGGTGTTTGGCACGAGGAAGCAAGTCCTCATGCAGACTTTGCCTGAGAGAACTATGGATGCTGCTCATGCATTCTGACAAAGTCTCTTGCATTTCTTCATCGTCTGTAGGAACTTCCTGGATTTCTTCGACTTCTGGACCTGGGTCAACTGCCATAGGGATCGGTTGTTCACTGATCTCTCCCACACCTGGTAGAGTTTGTGGAGCCGGAAGCAAGTCAGCTGGGCCTGTGCTTGGCGGGGCGCCTCGCAAGTATGTGGAGATACTGCATGGGTGCTGCACGGCAAACGGGAGATGCAGGAAAAGGTCGGGTCGGGTGGCCTCTGGCATGAGGCGAGTTGTCCATCGCAGAAGCAGTGCGGCCCGCATGCGAGGAGTGAGCAGACCTCGGCGTACAGTCCCTTGCCACAGCATACCTCCAGCCGGCTGCCATTTTCGAGTATGGAAAGCTGCATGCAGGATATTGGGACCATCACGTACTCCATGGAGACAGACCGCCAGAGGTTCCCACCCGTGTGATGCCTGAATCTCCAGACTCTTTGCGGCATCGGCCTTAGCTGTTCCATAGCTATGGAGAATGGCAGGTCGGAGAAATCCCTGCTGGCAGCGGGGCTCTTGAAACATGCCCTTGCCCGGAAGAGACAATGACTTGACAGTGCCCTCCAGTTGCGGGAGGAGTGTGAGAGCAGCTTGTTCAAAGGTGGCTCGTGCCCATCGTGTAAGGGAAGGCTGTCTGTGCTGCCCAAGTGGGCTGAGATTTGCTGGGTGTGCAAATTTTCTCCATCGAGGTTTTGTTTCTTCTTGTCTAAGCTCTGGAACAGGCCAGTATGCCTTAAGACAAAATTCTCCATAGAGAGCCCATGCAGTGCATTGGTCGAAAGCCGAGGTGGCCACTGCACCTAATAAGGGCGTAAGAAGAAGGCCGCTTTGTAGGGCTTTGGTAGGATTGGCAGGCGGGCGGGAACTTTGGATAAAGGTGAGGCGTCGCGCATGGAGGGCTACCGAAAGCTCTTGGGCTGACGCCGTAGGCGGCGTGCGAAGCTGCTGGTCACCTATTGAGATTACCATGCCTGCGTTAAATTCGTAATGGCTTTCAGTGACAAGCAACATGGTGAGTTTACGCTTATCAGTTCGCCCTACTAATCTGTCGGCAGTAGGTTGTTGTTCAGCTAAGACTGCAAGTTCTTGAACATCAAACAAGGACAATGGAACACAGTCATTATCAATAAGGATGATATTTGGCCCTGGATACAAGAAACGGGCCGCTTCTAAAACAAAGGTGCCAGCCCAGATATAAGGGATGTCGGCTAACCCGCTGCAATCGTCCGCTGTGATCCAGATCAGGTCCACTGTGTCTCCTGCCGGGCTGACTTGGGTCCTACGGCTGTGCCACCAGGGCGCAAAGAATTGCCAGTGCGGCACTTGCGAGGGGTGCCGATTGTCAACCATTAGGTACACCGTGGTGGTAGCCAAGAAAGTGGTCTGGTACTGTAGGAGACATGTGAACAGTTTGTCATGGTCGACCTCCGGGAAGATGGATGTTGCAGGATATGTGTCAGCAGGTGCTGGCGGCCGGCTGACAACATCACCCAGAACAGTGTCATAGGCAGGAGTACCATACGCTGTCTGATCAAATCCGAGGGCTGGGGAGACAGTTTTTGCGCTGCCGAGCAAAGATTCAAGTTCCTGACGAATAATTGACATATTGAAAGAGCTTGGATCGTTACCAGTCCATAAAACCCCTGGTATTGGGGAAAACCACCCTGTAGAAGCGTCAGGGTCAGCATGATGCGCTGCCGTCAAAGGAGGTAGGCTGCAGGGACTGGAATCGCTTGACATGTCATTGTCGTCTTGATCTGTGTCAGTCGCCAAAGGTGCAAACTGTCCCCCCGTGGCGAGAGGTGGAGGCATGGGAGCAATACTGGTACTGTCTGGACACGGGTGCGTACCGAGGCCCATGCAGTGTGGCCTGGTAGTATATAGGAAGTTCGGGTGGCACTAAAGAGGCAGCGAGGCAAGAGATACTCCAAGTGGAGAAACTCGAGCGTCAGCCGCACACTGGGAACCTAAGGAGCACCGCAAGAGGAACTCCAAGTGGAGAAACCCAAGCGATAGTTGCCTCGGATGAATGCAAGGGAAGCGCCCTCTGGATGTTAATGAGGAATTTCAAGTGAGTAAAGTCGGGAATGACACCTCTGGCAAGCCAGTGCAGGGTTGTGGCGATGCAGGAGATACTCCAAGTGGAGAAACTCCTGCGTCAGCACTGTAAGTTGTTGGTGATTGTTGGTGATTAGAGAAAGTAGGATAGCGTCCAAGGCCAAGAACGAAGGGATACTGGACGGCAGTTGCAGCGATCGAATGGAGGCACAGGCGAATGACGAGAATGGATGCTTGAAAACACGGAGCGAGAGGTTCCACAAGTGCAGCACCTCTCACACCAGTGAAGTCAGGCAGGTGAGTGGGAGTGGAGAGTATTCACCGAAGCAGAAGGTCTCTCAAGTGAGTGACCTTAAGCTACAGATGAAGAGAGGGGTCGAAAGGGGTGGAGAGGGCAGGAGTGAGAATGTGAGAAGCGGTAGGCTGTATGGGGGAGAGTGTCACTTGAGCCAAGGCCAGGCAGGCACGAGTCGGGACACGTACAAACTCTTCTCAGGCCCACCGAAAGCATAGAAAGTGTTTCACTCTCTTGAAATCCATGAACCATACGAAACAGAACATGGTTGGTACTGGTGAAGCTGGTTAATGATGGTCGATAATAGCGGAAAATGACCAAAAATCACCAAACAAACAAATTGAATATCAACCCAGATACCTTAAATATCGATCCAGATACCTTGAATGTAACATCAATCCAAAGGAACTATAGCGGCTAGTTGACAGGTCAAATGGAACGACCAGGTTTCGATGCTGTGGCCCTCGTGGTCATCTTTTGGATGCCTCGAGGAATCACCAGACTCGGGACTACATGACGCCTTTGAAACACTTTGAGTAGTGAAACATATCCTCATACCGTCCCCATTGATTCCCATTGTAGGCTGTAGTAGGCTGAACACGGCTGAACCAAGATGTACCAATGTGTATACACATATCAAACATATCATAGTTGATGCGAGACTCCAGGTGTACCGATAGTAGCCATGGCTACTGTTGTCTTTGTCAATAATATTTTGTGCGAACTGCTCTGCTGGACTCATAGGACGGCGGAGATGGTCCTTCGTCCTGGTGGTGGTCCCAACAAAAGCGACAGGTGAGCCTACAACGGCATCAGGATACGAAAGTTCTGTGCTTAGGGGACAGTCTGACGTTGTATGTAGATTGACAATCTTGGAAAGCCTTGTCCCACTGGGTGCTTATAAATGTGACCGCGCCAACATCATGAACACATAATTGTACCTGAAAACCATGTGTGGGTGCAAAGTGCAGTGCGAGACAAATCCCCTTCTTTTCGTACCGCCGGAAGTCAGGGACAGCGACCAACTCCGACCTTGTCAAACATCGGAGTCGTTCTTAGCGAGGGCTATTGAAGATGTTCCGGTCTTCGCACCTGGCAGTCAGGTGGAATGAGTGGCCGATTGCAGGCGTTGTGGGCCATAGACGCCTACGTCTTCTGCATGAGTTTCAGTGGCTGAGAGCAGTTGCACAAGGGCTTCAGATTCATCAATGCGGACAGCCGCTTCGGTGAGGATGCTAAATGCCTGTTGGTGCGGCATGGTACGTGCCAGTGTCCGAGCCTCTTCCAGCAGCTCTTTAACTCGAAGAAGGGTGGTACGGCTAACACGAGCCACTGTGGCTGGGTCACGCTCAACGGCACGAAAGCCAGCGGGCAAAGGTGGGGCTCCTGGTTGCACCCGAGCCACCGGCCGCAGCTCCATGTTCAGGTAGGTCCAGTTGCTAGAAACAGCAACGATATCATGCCGCTTTGGCAGCTGTCGCAGGCGCTCTCCATAATGAGCATCTATATGTATAGCCATGCGAGCAGCCGAGTTGTGACTGAAACCACTGACAGTGACCCCGCTTTCATGAACAAATACTACCCCTGTTGCCGTATCAAAGGGATGAAGTGCGCGAGACTTGCGAATGATTTTGAGGCCCTGATAGAGACGATCCGGGGTTTGGGGTCTGCCCCAACCATGTGGGGGTTGCATGTCATGCAAACTTCTGGCATCGTCCATCATGTAATGAAGGACATATCGCCGAATGCCTGTCTGTTGTCCAAACTTTAGTTGGCACTCGATACGTAGGAATGGAAACCCATCGCATAACGGGTGAAGAACTTCCGTGGCAGCAGGTGAGATGTCAAATTGCGTACTCTGCTCGCCAAACTCAAAGTTCCAGAGTGGTGGATCCCCATCTTCAAAGAGGCGGATCGGCTCTTCGGAGGCTGCTTGTACCTGCTCCATGGCTGCCAGATCACTGAGACAAGGTGCCAATGGGTAACTGAGTCACATTGATAGACATGCCAACATATACTGTGCAACTACGTCAAACCACAATGTGGAGACCACTGGATGTTTATTGGTAGGCAGGCAGAAGAGTGCCAAGTGGCTCTCAACTGCCAGCACACTTCACTTAGGTATCCCACTGTGAAAATTCTTCTAGTAGTTGGTCAGAAGCTGTTGACTGTTGCTGTAGGCAGTTGGAAGTTTTCCATCGAACCGGAACCTACTATACTTGACTGCTGATTACAAGGCAGGCAGAAGAGAACCAAGTGGTTCTCGACTGCCTGCTCTTGTGAGATGACATGTCACCCTTTGATGTCAAAAAGGCTGCAGAAACACATGCATCGTGAGAGAAATCGGCAGGTGTGTGGCCATGTTGGAAGGACACAAAATCGCGGAATGTTATTGTTCAGTATCACCTGATCGCTCTTTTTCTCATGACCGCAACTGAGGCTGAAGCCGGTTGATGTGGTCTAGAGCAGCATCTAATAAAGCATTGATTTGCCCCACCGTTTCAGGGTGGGAACTAGCACCAGCCGAGTTGTAGAGCTCTCGTGCCTGCGAGATAGTGCTGGAGACAACTGTAAGCCGGTGGCTGAGGTAATCCAAGAGATATCCTCTCGAGGCAGTACCAGCTGTGGTACGCGGGAGGTGGATGCGAGCATTCGCAAACCGGTCCACTCGGTCGGGTTCTGGGGGCTCACGAGGTGGTACTGTGGATGAGGCAGCAATATTTTCCTCAGGAATAGTTGCCATATTCGGGCACAGGAGAGGGGTCATGGGGAAGTCAACTTGTTCGTAGGGTGTCTGAAAGTCACATCGATGCTCTAGGCTAGCGAACCAGGGCTGTTTAGAGAGTTGCCGTGCCAGAGCAGCTCGGATGGAGAGGTTCATGCCATAAACGAGTAGTCCACTTCGGTGTAGCAAATGGTGGTCATGCATGAGCGGAAAGACTTTGATGTTCTGCGCCCAATAGTAGTATGCATGAAGTGATCGAGGAACATATACTGGCCACCAGTCTGGCGCCTTCCTGTTATTGGTCTGAAACCCTTCGACCATCGAAATAATCTCGATTTTCTTCCCAGTCGATGGCGATTCAAGCAGGCTATGGTACACAGGCTGGCCATCCCACAAGAACAATTGGTAGGTGGGTAGCTCATTTGCTTTCTCCTCCAATTCCTGGAGATCATCCAGGTGGCCGTGGTCACTCTCTGAGTCACTGGCTTCGACAGGTTCGTAGTCTGGGCTGAAGTCAACCTCGCGTGAGCCGCCTTCAGTGTCTGGCTTTGCCTGCGGAGTAGTAAGGGGAAGGCACCCTTGGGGATCAATGATCTCACTTTGATCCTCGCTCAGTTCGGACGGCGCAGTAGAAGGGGCTGCCACCGACAACGAGGTAAACAGCTTGCGTCCTGGAGGCGCTGCCATGCTGCAAACGAGGATGGAGCTTTGCTGTGGTATTGTTGCATATGTATGTTGGCTGAGTGGTGAATTGATAGAAACAAGATGGGGCGGCCGGTGACTGTGCCAGCAAGTGCAGCACAGCCACCTGCACACAGTTATCACTCAATAGCTGTCAAAATCAACACCTTATGACATGCAGAGTGATGATGCTATAATAGAAACTTAGCCTGTGTCGTGTGATATGGCTAAGTACAGACGGCGGGCAGCCGCGCCACCAAGTGCAGCACGACCACCCGCACGCTACAGGTGTAATGAGTAATTGCTTACCACTCTGGGATTTGAGGAGTGTTGCAGTCCATGTCAGGTGGGTGACTATGCAGTGTGACAACTCTTTCGAAGTGGCGGCCTACGCTTGAGCAGCTATTGCGGGCAAGAGGCACCTGAAAAGCACAAGCTAAGAGGCCAGATAAGCTCGACTCAGAAACCCCGAACACCCATTCATTACGAAACCCTTGTAGTGATTTGGGAAAGAGGACCATTTAGCTTTGAGTGCAACTAAAAACAACAGGGAAAACTCGGCCCCAGTCAAGTACACCTCCAGAAGGGGCAGACTCCCCAGCATTCCAGGGTAGACTGATTCTCGCCTCAAGTGCTTCTTTTCCATCGAAGCTTGTGCTTGCTCAGACATCTTTACCTAGCCAGCTAGGCCGAGGTATATGAAGGTTGTGAGATACAACGGTTCGATCAGTCTCAAGCAGGACACTGAAATCAATTAGCCAGTGCCTCAGGTCATGCCTGTGCAGGATGCTTGTTTGCTCTTCCAGGCCAGTAACCAATTGCAGCAGACAGCCAAGATCATGATCAAGGGCGATTTGATCGTCAAAAGTTAGGTCACTTAAGGCTTGGTAGATGGTTCGAGGAGTCACCCCAGGATTGTACACCTCCAGGAGCGGAGCCGCTCCTGGAATGGCAACCGGGTTTGCAGGGTCGTGCGGTCGCAAGATTCCAGTGAGTGCGGCTTCCATGACGACATAGCCAAGTCGATGGCCCATAGTGTACGTGAGGGCGTTCATAGTGGCGCTCGCAGCCTTGGCTGCTGAAAAGAGGTGATCGTATGGAGCGTCATGCGCCATTTGCGGCCCGAGCCGGAGAAGTTGATTGAATAGTTTTTCTGCCAAGAGCTGATACTCAACCTCATTGTAGACTGCATGTAGACTGCTCAGGGCCATGGCATGTCAGAAGGACAACACTGGAGGTCGAAGGGCGGGTGGAGGTTCATAAAACAAAAGGGATTGCGCGCACTCCTAATGGCGTACAGCCGAACCATAACTATCTTGAGGGTGTGATACGAAACATTGCAAAACATGCACGTTGCATCTTCATGCTGTCAAGCCAGTACCATCAAAGTATGTCTCTACAATGAGTTTAGCACTTGATTTAATGGAGTTGATGCAAACTCGCCTCAGTTGGATTGGCCACCGAGAGTACCAGTTGTTTATGGCCGCATACGGTGTTCATCAGTAATTAACTAATCAAGAGAGGCGGGCAACCGTGTCAGCAAGTGCAACACGGCCACCCGCACACTAGGGGATGAGTAGGAAATGCCTAACCCGCTGAGCTTTGAGCAGCATGCACCTGTCAGTTTGATCAGTTGTGGCAGTGCTGTGTAATACTTCACTTGAGCGCTTGATCAGCTGATGCAAAGGAACACCACTCAAAGCGCAAGCACAAGATAGCACAGGCGATCTCTAAACAGGAACCCCGAGTGCAAGTGCGCTTCTTTTTCGCTCATCTAAGTTACTACTCATCGTTTCTTCTGGTGTTCGTCAGCTTCATCATAGACAGGCGGAAAGAGTACACGCGGTCCATCTTGTGAGGCAGGGTGAGCATTTGGTGAGAAATGAAGGAGAAGGTAGTCATCGTCCACCTGTGCAGTGATGTCTCGTACCCAGTTTAGGGCAATTGGGTCATCAGCAGACTGTACATACTGCTCCAAGATATGCAATAGTCGCTGCAGGTCTGCGAGTTGCTGCATCCATAATCGGATGTCTCGGTGATGAAGGGTACAGACCTGCTGAAACAGGCTGGATTGTGGTGCATACGGGTTTCCCGCCTCGGCAACTGGGCTCGCGGCAATCTGAGCATGTTGATACGAAGTAATAGGCCTCATCGCACTTCGAAGGATTGCTTGCAAGAGGACGTATCCTCTACGGTGTCCAAAACACTGTGTGGTATCATTCATTTTGTTGACAGCAGTTGACGCTGCACTCATGATGCGATGCCCATTGTCGTCTCCATCGCGACGGTGGCTATAAAGCACATTTGCCAGCCGGTCTGCGAGTAGCTGCTCATCATTTGCAGCCGCCATGGCTGATGATCAATGGTGAGGATATGATCAGGCACAACCAGGTATCAAAATTGCGGTGCGATAACAAGATGAGATGTTAGGAGTGTTTCCTGATTGGGATAGGGCGGACGATCCCCAAGTGGGAATCGACCGCCCAGGTCCCTTGCCCGTACCATGGTGCATGCATATGAGATTATGGTTCATCCCTATGTTCATATCCAAGTCACAGTTGTTTGAGCCAGTGAAAATACAGCAATTCAAACATGGTGCGATGACGTGCAATACGGTCTTAATGATCGCTTCGGTCGGGCCCCTTTTTCTTGGTCTGATTCGCACTCAGGATCGAGAACTACTCGCTTCGACCATGCTGCCAGGATCATCAGTCGCACACGTTGCACAAACACAGCTGGTGCAGTCGTGGTCACTTCGAAGAGTGCAGTTTGTGATGCAGCCCCTGTCATAGCAGTCCAAGCATTTGTAAGAGCACCTGGCAACACTACCCCGCCACCTGAGGGGGAAAGACAGGTCTGGATCTTCGCTTTGTGTGCGTAGGCAGGGAAGACAGATATGATAATGGCCTGGCAGCTTTTTGCACTGTCGGGCGTGACAGACGTCACAGGGTCTAGGACAACGCCCGGAGCTTGCTTGTTGTGAGGTAGTGGCCAGAAAGGCCTGATACAAGGTCGCCACCGAGCCAGTTGCAACTTGGAGCCAATTTTGACATCGTCCATCTGGGAGCTCAAGCTGGGCTTTGAACGTAATGAGCAAGTGGAGTGTGTGAAGATGTCCACGGCCTGAGGCAAAGAAAAGAGCCGTTTCACGACCAGCCCACCATGGGTCTTGATGTTCTTCACGTGAGACCCTCCACGCAGGGAGTGGAGGAGCTTGAGAGTTGAGATCAGCGCCAAATTCAAGGAGTCGACGAGCAATTGATGTGCGGCCATAGAAAGCAGCCATGTGAAGGGGTATGTAGGTGGAGTCATCTTGTGCATTGACATCAGCCTGGCCTTTACACAGCTCATCTACAATGTCATAGCGAGTGGACTCCAGAATTCTTGTGCGAATGGCAAGTGATAGCGGTGAGGAACCGTGGCAATCAAGCAGGTTGGGGTCACTGTGAGAGTCCATGAGAAGGGTGACCAGCTCTCTAAGTTGGATATCCTCCAGCCGTGCCTGCCGGTCCAGAGCCACGTGCAATCCTGTGCGCCATTGAGTCCGATGTTCGGGTCAACCAATCGCTCGAGCATCTGGGCTCACGAGTCCACGTGAGGAGGCAACAATGAAGCGATCAGCTTCCACTACAGTGTGGGGATGGTAATCGTTGACAATGTACGTGACTGTTGTGTCCCCAGGGACGGTTTCATGGTGCTCCAGCGGATGAGTATCGCCATCTTTGACGATAGACAGCTGCTGAGAAGCTGGCCTGACCCCAAAAGTGCCTGAGGAGATGAGGTCAATGATGTTCCTGACAGTAGGGCAGCGGGCATCATCTTCAGTATCTTTATGGACTCGGAGAAGAACCGCCCCTGAGAGCGATGCAATGGTGATCATGGCTGCGTGGCGAGAGGAGTGCAAAATGGTGCCCAGTTAGTACCGCTTGTATGCTGATATTATACCTTTAGGTCGTGTACATGAGTGTGCAACTGGAGTTGTGAGTGAAATCCAGGCAAACAGAGGTCCAGCCAAGTGGAGGACAAGTGTTCGCACTGAAGTGTATGTGTCTGCCACCCCGATCTGTTGTATCCATATAGCAGGTAGTGTATTCATGATCACTTGCAATCGTTAGTATCCAACAGGCAAGCAGAGATCCAGCCAAGTGGAGGAAAACTGCTCGCACTGAAGGGTGTCTGGCGCAATGTCTTTGAGCCGAGATTCTATAAGACATATAAGGTTGGAATAAATGAGCTAATGTAGGCAGCTGATTGAGATAGGAAACGTGAGATGTGATTGGAGGAGCAAGAGGCCACATTAGAAACACCGCTGCAACCTTTTGGCATCAGGCTTCCATGCTATTGCCGGGAAGGGACAGCATCTCCTCCGAGGTCTCATACGAGGTGTGCAGGTGTGTGAGATACTGTTCAAAAACTCTTACTATAGGTCAGGATTGTGGGCTGCATTGTCAGGTCTGGGGAGACACCGTTAAGGGGCGAACCCGTTCACCGAAGTTACTGCCTGCTGGTAAGGCCAGGGTGTGACATCTGGTGGGTTCAACGCCTTGTCGAGGTGTCTCAACCCTGATTGCAATCATGCTGCATTTGGTCACTGTCCCGTCTTCTAATTCTGCTCTTGATCATGATGGGCACTGTGCGGCGGCGGTGCCAGGTTGGGTTGAATCTCGAAATTGGTGTCCACCGGCCGGTACCTCCCAATTTGTTAGGCACATGGTTCAGCGGACATTGCCTGGAAGATCTGCATAACAAACTGCAGAAGATCATTACCCACGGCACGAAGCACGGCTTTAGAGAGAGTCCCGTCCTTCATGTTATGGAAGGTGGCTGGGGCCATGCCCTTGCAAATGTCGATTCGAACCAAGTGAACTTGCGCGAGTGGGTGAAGCCGGACACCCAGACGCAAGTATACTAAGGCTGCCTGGACTAAGGACCATGCCCCAACGGAAAGACACTTGCTTCAGGACGCCTTGACTGAAGCAGCACAAGGTTTTGCCGTGGCCAAGGGACGTAAGGACTCTGCTTTTACCTCTGATATGCTGTGTATTCTCCTTGGTGCTCACACTGATCTTGACCCTCAAGGTTGTCCACACTTCAGCGAGTTGGAAGACCCATCAGGATGCAGCAATGGTATATGGCGTCTTAGCCATTGTAGCCAATGCCTGCTATGAGTGAGAGAGCGCGATATGAAGAAAAAGAAAATGATTGGGAAATGGGTATGTAGGATGGCCCGCAGGATGCGAGTTCGGAGTGGACTGTGGCTTGACTAGGCATGCAAGTAGGAGCTCATGTGTAAGGTGAATGTAGGTGCCTCCGTTAGAATGCTTTTCTTTCGTGCATTCCATCTGACTTTCTAGGTCACCACATTCCTGCTGCATCCACCTGTTTTGTATTGCCTCTTGCTTCCCTGCGACTTTTGGCTCATGTGGGGGATGCAGTGGTTTGCTTACAGAAGTATTCCACTTTTGGGGCGCTGAAAGTGGATTGTGCTTACAGAAGTACTTTCCCTTAGCTTGGAGTGTCATCATGTTGGGAAACCGCGGCAACCACCACAATGAGGCGACTAGGCCATGGACACGGGTCGCTCAGTGGCATGAGAGCCCCCCGAAGGAGCTCACGGGCCACCTCCTCGCCGAGCTAAGGGCTATGGACTTGAAGTGCTCCATCCTGACCAACCCCTTCGGACTTGACTGTGGAGGCAGACCTTATCAGGTGCGGCAAGATGACAATTCTCAGGAAATCAGGTGAAGAAGATGCTGCGCCCAAAGGGACACCGG
This sequence comes from Symbiodinium kawagutii, assembly GCA_009767595.1. Lineage (NCBI taxonomy): Eukaryota > Dinophyceae > Suessiales > Symbiodiniaceae > Symbiodinium > Symbiodinium kawagutii. The sequence continues at coordinate 285,113 of VSDK01001179.1, forward strand.
TGCTGCGGAAGGAGGGAAAGTTGACTACGTCAGGATTGTCCAGCGCCTCCTTGACAGCAGGGATTCGTTCCTTCAGAACGACACCGTTTACATTGTGGACAGTCGGCTTCCAGAGCAGGTTGACTGTTGGCACTCATTTCGGCCATGGTGGAGCTCTAGACGCAAATTGGTGGGACCGATGCGGGAGAAAACTGACCCAGTATGGTATCACCTGGACAGCGCCTCTGGGCTGGACCAGATCCCATACATTTGGGCTGGTACCTTCCTGCTGGAGACAGCTCGGTTTTCATTCCCGCAGACCCACTTGGCCTTGATTGACACTGACTGTGTCCCCGTGACGCTTTTCGAAGTGTGTGACCTGGTCAATCTGGCAAAGGCCATCCCTACGCCTTCGGTCCTTGCCAGTGGTTCTGAAGGGGCCGCCATGTTGTTAGTAAGTGAGCATTCGATGGACCTCAATGCTGGGTTGGTAGTCTCAATCAGCGAGCCTGCACGGGTCGGACCTGACCTGTCACGCACTGCCGCACAGTTGGCCGAAGCTAGACGGCAATCAGAGCTTGACTTCCTGCATACCAGCCTTCCAGTCGATGATCCTACCACGTTGCTCAAAAGTGGACTGATGAACACACCCCTGTTAGGAGTCCGGTATCGTACCCCGTTAGATATCTGCCATGCATGGTCAGTGCTGGGGAGGTTCCTGTGTGCTTTATGTTGGCCACTGCCGGTAGGCTGGTCGTTAGGGCAACAATGGCCACGACAATCCAATGATGAGACCTTGCACTCGCAGGCTAGATCCAGAGACCCCTCCTACATTGAATGGGCAAGAGTTACCTTTGAGCAGGGTGCATTGTCAGTTTTGCCCAACATAGGTGGAGATCGAGCCGTGCTTACGCTGCCAGGCCAATGGTTGTTCCAGTCTAATGCCATTTCGACACGTAACATCCGACCAGCAATTTATCATAGCTATGGTAAAGCCAAGACCTTAGCCCATGGGTCGCTCACGTTCCTTGTCGAACAAGGATGGGAAACAGTGGTTGCAGCACTGTCAGGTGTGGAGACGTTTCGTGCCATGTGGCATCAGTCGGGTTGGAAAGCAATGTCAGGTGTCACTTGGTACGGAGACAGTCGGTCGTATACATTGCCAGAAGGCCATCGTAATCTGTTGCTGTGTGCGTGGGCCTTTCGTAGCCCGCCGTCGCATCCATTGTTTGCTGCCTCAGATGGAGAGCCCCGGCTGTTGCCGTGGTCGTTGGCTAAGCTTCCACTCCTGGGCAAGCCTGAGTTTCCTGACGCAGCTGATCCTTTGAGTAGTCAGTCGCCTGATGTGATGGTTGAATCCCCTACAGAAGTGGAGTCATCCCCTGGCGCACCCATGTCCATCAGCAGTGAGCACACCAGTTCATCCAGTTCAATTGAAGTGAAGTGCATTACGTCGGGTGGGCAAAGTGGACTTCCCCCATTGTGGGATGCAACCCATGTAGAGTCTCCTGCACAGATAGCCTCGCTGAGAGACCCGCTCGTTTCGTGTCGTGAGGAGCTTAGCACTCTTATAGCTGTGCACACCCAAACTGAGTGTCAGGATCCACAGGACACTATCACGATTGATTGTCCAGGGTTGGGCGGCGGAGCGCTTGGACTCCCCGAACCACCTGACCTTACCCTGATGACTCCCAGGCTGGGCAAGGGCTACAAACTCTATGGACCGTCTTTGGCACCCGAAGACAAGTATGCCCAGGACTGTCTGACAGGCCGTGGCTGCACCATGGCGGTCCACAACATCGCGCAGTTGTTTCTGACGGGTAGTGATTTTGCCCCTGCCATTTGGGAAAGGGTTACTGGGATCCAGGCTGGCGCGGTCATACATCGGTCACTTCTTGTGGCCAGGCATGCTAAACGCCTGCCAGCGCACCGTGTCCCTCCCCATCCACAGTTTGTCACTGCGGTTTGCTTTAAGCTGTTGCAATTGCATCCGGCCGCCCCACATGTCTTTCTGAGGATACTGAAGATGGGTGCCAGAGTACCTGCATGCCTGCCGGTCCCACTGCGCATTCGAGGATTTAGCGCAGGGAGCTACACGGGGGCTGTTGTTGCCTTGTGCGCGCATGCCCTGTCTTCCATCTATAAGCTTGAAGTAGTGCTTGGTGCAGTGGCAATGGCTCCCCAAACCTTCCTCGGATTGTGTAACCTAGCTGCACTTAAGAAGAGCAATGGGGAATCGGCCCACCGAATTGCGTTGATCCACCTGCAGTACGACTCTCTCTGCCGATGGACCCCGGACCTATGGGCTGAGGTAATAGGCAGCAAGCTGTGTGTCTCGTTCATTGAAGGCAAAAGCTCGTGGGCAGGATCGGATCAGCACTACTATTCCCACCTTTTGGCTGTACGCCTGGCACCAGGTCGTAGGTCAATTACTTCACTGCAAACTGAATTGGTGGAGTCACGGCCTCTCAAAATGCAATTACAGGTTCCTCTCAGATTGACCTGCTGGTTGCGAAGTACCACTCGGTTTCCGCTAACAACTGTCATTGACTACCTTGGGTCTTCGGTTACAGAACTGTTGGCCAGTCTTTGCAAGGTCTGGAGTGAGCTAGGCATTCCAGCCCCTTCCACCGAGGACGAGGCTACTGAACAACTTTGCCATTAAACTGGCACGTGACAACGACGACACCTTGGCTCCAGTCGAGGACTGGCTCACTAAGATTGCTCGTGCTTTGCTGGATCCGTTACCCTTGCGAGAGCTGATAGTCCTACTGCATGCATTTATCCCACAAGTTGGCGCGAGTCGCTACAATAGAGATGCTGTCCATGCTAAGAGAAGTGCCGCCAGCTCATGTCCCAAGATTAGTATCAAGCCAGTGGCCAAGGGACATTTTGGGCTTCATGAGTTTCAGATCCAAAATCACAGCCCGTCAACCCCTCTGGGGCTCTGGGTTCCTTTGGAGTGCGAAGACAGCAATGTGGTCAACTATGCAGAGTGGTATGAGTACGACTGTTGGCAAATCGACATAGGAATTGATTGGGGTGATGTCTGCATCTTTCATGTGCAGAGGAAAGCTGACGCAGCAGACACTGGTCGTAATGTCCCATTGAGAGATGAGGGGAGTGCTTTGCCTACAGAGGAATTGCGCTCGCCCAGGCTTGACTCGGTCAGCTTTGTTTTTGCGGGAGTGTTAACAGATATTGAAAGACCCTCTAGTTCATATGATGAGTGGAAGCGTGCCAAACTGCGACGAGCCACCCTCACCCATCTCCCTGGTGCAGACGGACTGATCAAAAGATCTAATCTTGAGGACTTTCTGCAGGATGCACGCATTGGCTTGCCTGATGAGTTAGAGCAGCTGGAGCTGCGAGAATGCCCTGCCACATATCGACTACAGGACGTTTTTCGACTGGGTTCCACTGTGAGTGGTTCTCAATTGATGAAAGTTGCAAAGCTGGCTCCACAGCATAAGCCGGGGGTCTTGGTTATCCCCTCACAATTGTCTACTTCACCATATGTTAATCGCAAGCATCGTGAACTACTCGAGAGTCTCCGGCTCCTGCTCAACATGCTCATCACGAGGAACCCCCCCAGAGAGTTGGACCAGCATCGTGCATTTTGCACCCAGATTATGAACGAGGCGGATAGAGACAGCGGACATCTGATAGTACTGGCGGTTAGCCTGGTAGTAAGCCTCCTTACGGGACGGGGTACCCTGCTGGTAGAAGGACTCTTTGGGGCTGGCAAGACCACTTCAGTGGTTTTTCTTCTCGCGTGGCTAGTCCTTACTACACCAGACAGTGCAAAGTTCACAGTGGCAAGTCGAGAAAACCCGGCGGGACAGGCCATCGCTGCTATGATAGTTCGACTCCACCTTCCACAGTCTGTGAAAGATAAGTTTGTCCGCACTTGCTCACAGAAAGAACTGGAGGAGTTGGGAGGGGCGTGCACTGGAATTGAAGTCAAGACTCGAGATGCAGGTCCGAGGCTCAGTAACGGCAGGGTCCTGATTGCCACGACCGGCACCATTCACGAACATTTGGATGGGTTTCCCAATGAGTTGGGGATACACCTTGCCAACAGCTGCCTCATGATTCACGAAGAAGCCCAACAGGCAGTAGAGTTCAAGAGTGCAGTGGCCGCTGCGGCACCTGAAGTACCTTGTCTGTATGTGTTAGTCGGTGATGGACATCAGGCTCCTGGAGGTGTTGACGGTCGCAATAAAGAGGCTATTGCACTCCGCTCCGAACTCATGAAACTCCCAATTGGACTTAAAGCACCTAGCTGTACATTCACTCCGGCGACCTTTAGCATAGCTATCAGCCATCTGGTTACCCTTTGTGAGGGAGTCAACCGATATGATCTGCTTCAGCACGCCCAAGATGTTTCCAAGCATTCGGTCTTTGACTCTTGGAGACATGACGAAGGCCAGGCTCAGGCGAGTGGGCATGCCATTGCCTCATGGATTCTTGAACAGCTCCCTGAGGCTGCTTCCTTGAAATTGGACTCTCCAATCGGGATGTTGCTTTCAATGGGGGCGCTCTTGTCCATGCCGCACCCTCCAGTTACGCTTGCTGTCGCGTGTTCTGCATCCACAGCAGCAGGAGTGGGAGAAGGGCCACATGCGTGGTCTATTATGTTCCCTACTACGTCCAGGGTCACCGGCACAGTCTATGAAAGCCTGGTGGGAGCCTTCTACCAAGACTTAGTGCACTTCAATGCAGAGGGCCAGGAAGAAGAATGGGTGTTTGGTACTGGCACGCGTAATGCTGCCAGAAACGAACCACATGGTTTCCGCTATATCTACTGGTATGATGCTGACAAGAGAAGACGCCGCACCGATGCTGAAAGAGCCACCCCAGGTGTGCATCGCCCTCGGGAGTCTGCCCAGGCCGTCACTGCTGCCTACTCACGGGCACACGAAATGATGAGTTTTGTCCCTGCATATGCGGCTGGCGAACCCGGACATACCCCAGGGCAATTGTTGATGACCAACACCAATCACCAAAGGAGTGTGCTTAGCAATGCATCTACGGTGAGGCCAAAGCTTCCCGACTTCACCCCCAATCCAGCCTTTGTCCCGGATGATGGGAAGGAAGGATACAAGGATGGTGGAGTTAAGGGCTCCAGCAAAGGCAAGTCCGGTGGGAAATCAAAAGGGGTTGGCCTACAGGGGACTTCCTCTTCATGTCAATACCTCACTCATGTCCCACTCAAAGTTGAAAACACGGTCAAGCTGGCCGGGGCCACATGCTACAGATCCTTCTTGATCCAATCTGGTGTCTCCTTTTTGTCCGGGAATGATCGGTATAGTGGGCCCCAGAACTTTGAAGCGTATGCTCGGGCCAATGTGGGCTTGTCACGGGCTATAGGCACGACCATCATCCTGTCACCCGTGGACATGAGAGGACTGATTGGCATGGCCCAAGTGCTTGCCGTCTTGCAAGGAGGTGTGGGAAGGATTGATACTAACTCGCTCGGAGTACAACACAGTGAAGAGCACTTTGATCAAGGAATTGTCGGGCTGATTGGGATGGCCCAGGTTCTTGCCGTTTTACAGGGAGGTGTTGGAAGGATCGATACTGACTCGCTCGGAGTACAGCACAGTGAAGAACACTTTGATCGAGGAATTGTCTCCGACACAGCAATGTACCAGCGACTTACCGGAAGCAGAATCTGCGAGGATCCGCTCCCTCTAGCATTGGGCTGGGCTTGCAATTCGCTCCAAGGACGGCATGTCATGAGGCTGCACTTGATGTTGGTAGAGGCACGAAACTACCAGCCTTCTATTCAGAAGCATTGGTGCTTCCCTGGAGGGCAGTTCATGGGCCTCCTGTGGGGCTATGGACTTGACAATCAGAGACGAGCATTGTGGGAAGTTCGTCCCAGCCCTCGGGACGGTGGCTGTTGCCTCCTGCATGTTGATCGGAGCATGCCGCATCGAATATATTACCCACACAATGACGCACACGTTATGTGGCCCCTGCACCGAGGCCACTTCTATGACTCATGGGCCCTGAAGCCACAGGCTGCCTCAGAGAGAGATGTCCTGGGGGGTCGCAACCCATCACCTGCTGGGCTCAGTGACCACTGTCTGCGGTCTGTCGCACCAAATTTCAGTGGCAGAGAATCACGACCACTGGATCCTGATAAAGCGGTGTCCACATATAGTATCTCGTCTGCGGCACAAGCTTCTGATGTATCGCTCTCGTCTAGTGGGACAGAAGCGGAGGAGAGTGAGGAGTCCAGCACCACGAAGAGGAAGCGATCTCGAACAGCCAAGGCAAGGAAAGTTACATTGACACAAATCCGAGCCCTTCCTCCTACCATCATGGAAGCAGCCACTGAGGTAGGGTATCCATCATCTGATGATGCCGATGATACGGAAATGCAAAGATGGCTGGAGGCTGCTCGCAATTTTGCTAGCTTCGTCGAGGTCTCGGTCCAGCAAAAGGAATTCACTGAAGCGGCAGCAAGAGCCATTCCTACCCCTGCTTCTCTGAGTTCATTGCCTCCTGAATGGCCCATGGCTCGCATGGTGCTGAAGATACCTAGTGCCTCTACCTTGTATAAGCAGACTATGGTTAGGAGTTCACTAGAAAGGCGCCTTAGCGACCCCAGAGCGGTCCTGCAGAAAGAAGATGTCATTGCTGGGTTAAGTGATAGCCTTCTCCCGACTGCGAAGCTTATTGCTTCACTGTTCGCAGGCATCCGCTCCATCGGCTTCGTGCAACAGTTCAAGGAGTGGGAGTTGTTTGAGGACCCGCTGTTTTGGTATAAGAGCCTGATTGTGGAACTGGCAGGGGCAGTGCAGGCCCTCAGGCAAACTGAAAGAGGCATGGTCATTGCTCCACGGAGCAGGGATGCGTCCACTATGCTTTCCTTCGTCATGCTGCATGATGTGGAGTCGATCATCACCAAAGGTAATCTGCCGTTCCGGAATACCAAGATTTACTTTCCCATCGCTTTCCTTGACTTGGTTCTTTCCAATGCCAGAAAGCACAGGTTTATAGGATCATGGCAGGATGCTGAGTTCTCCCTCAAGGGGATTGTTGTCAAGACCTATCCTCATGAAAGAGACCCGTGCAGTGTGCTGTTTATTGAACAGGCCAAAGCATTTGTCCCCGCCATCTTGCCACAGGTAGAAAGTGGCATACGTTTCCCTCTCACACGCAGGCTTGTGGGCACTGGTCTTTTAGCCAGCAAAACAGTGGAGCTTCTCGCCTGCAGACTTAGCCCTACCACCATGCATGTAGAAGTACGAGTTCCGACTCGTGCCCCGGCGGGGTCTGGCGACACTCCCCTGGAACATGATTGCATTGAGAATCACGTGCCTAGCAATTGGGATTTAATGTCTGTGACTCCGGGCAAATTGATGTCCATCGGAGCTGCTCAAGGTACTGATACTCCCACGGAACTGCTGGCAAGGTTTGGGGATTACCTCTTCGATGGCCTGCAATGCGAAGCTGCCCTAAGCTCGAATCTGGAAACTCTCTTCGCCCCAGATGGTGTGATGGCCGAGCCGAGGCCGGTCCTGCAAGCCTTTGATATACCAAGTTGGACGCCCATGGGGACAAACAATAATGTTTTTCACCGGGACTGGTTTTCGTCCATCTCCCAGAAGAGCAGAAATGCTGTCTATGATGCTTGGTATAGGATTGGGGACCTGAAGCACAACCCATACATGGCCAGGCAGGAGTGTTGCCCGTGGACTTGGCAACAACGGCGTCAGCAGGCTAGTGGTCGATCTTCTGCTGCCTCCAGTAGTGCTAGATCGAGCATGGACTGATCTGCCTTAGGGCAGACTACCGCAGCCATTTCACCTAGCCTAAATGGCTATCCCGGGGCGGGGTGGGCAGCAGGTTTGCTTACAGAAGTATTCCTGCACGCGCGGCCGATGCCATGGCTCGTCTACTGTGATGTTGCCTCTGGATGACTGAGACTGTTTCCTTGATTTACTCTGGTGGTGTCTTGCTGTGGGTGCTACTTAGTACTGGCTGGCCACACCTCTGGTGTTGCCGTAGGGAAGTGGAGAAGCTGCTGAAAGTGACTAGTGGTGAGTTGTACTTGCCAGCGAGAATTCTCGTCTCCTCAGCTGCTCATGCGTTAGTCGATTGATATTTGCCTACAGAGGTATTTATCGTGCTTCTTGACCTCACTGAGTGGCCTTGACAAGGATGAGGCGGGGCTGATGGCGGATGTCTTCCTGCTGGTCGGGATGCTGCAAGTGTCTTTCTCACAAGCTTGGATGCTTCAGTGCATGTCTGACAGGTAACAAGGGATCGCCGGTAGCTGGTTTAGTATTGTTCTGCATCCAAGAGCGGTGCCTTGACAAGCCAACTGCGGCGGAAACACCAAGCCTTGGCCCCGGCCTTCGCTTTTTGTTTCTGTGGCAGGGGGCTTGACGGTACTGCTTGAAGTCCTTCGTCTCGCCTGTGGTGACGTCTGCTTGTTTGCTTGTGCACACGCAGCCAGCTGCTGGGCCGAAGTTATACTAAGGATGGGCGGGCACCTTTTGCTTTGCCCTGGAAGGTTGATTCGCTTGCATGGGGGGGGCTGGGGCCCCCCTCTTCCTGCCGTTTTCTTAGATGGGATACGGATCTTTTTACATCTTCGCATTCACTCTGGTGGCTGAGATTCGACGCCGTAGCGATTGTACGAAGCTGCAACTGCTGGCATTGTCTCTAGTGGCTTTTTTCTTGGGATGACTCTCGGTGTGAGTCGATGAGCTCTTTCGACTTAAGCTGTGAGACGGACAAGCGATGCCCTGAAGGTCACCTACTGAGATGAGTGAGAGCGGAGTGTCTTTTGTTTCACCCAGTGCATATTTAGTGCAGCTTGCTGGATGACCATTTTAGGTGGGGTTGGTTTGTTGGTTTGGTTTGTGGTGTTTCTGGTTTGTTTGCTTGGTCTTGGGTGGTGCTGGTTGGCTTGGTTTGGTTTGCTGGTTAGTGCCCCACGGTCATCCTTCATTAATTGAAGCTCATGTGTAATCATGTGCAGTCTTTGCAGCTTTCCGGACTTGTAGTGACCTGCATCGCGTGTGCAATAGGCACTTCCTGGAAAAAAAAATCAGAAGAATCGATATAACTGGATACATAGCTAAACCTATTGAACGGGTTGTCGGCCTTGTTTTCAGACACTACCACATCAAATCGCTTTGGAGCAACCTGAGAATCAAGAAAACGTTGTCACGTGGTGGGGGACATGGGATCCATTCTAGACCCCCCCCTTCTGGACCCCTTCGTGGTGCCAAAAAACGAGCTCAGCATAGTACGGGGAAAACCGCGGGCAAAGGACCGTCGAAAGATGCTAGTCAGAACCGTGGAACTGACCAGGACAACTTGCTTGCCAAAGGCCCTATCCATCAATTGTTCACGGATCAGGCTGCGGCCTCTGCTGGGGTACAAGCTTGCGCACCTAGCGGTGCTGCCATTCCGGTTCCGAGCTCTGATGAGGAAGGAATTGAACTGCAAGACCCCGCAGGTTGCCGTTACGACCCTGTTGAAGAGTTCAGTGACACAGAGGAGTTTCCTTCAGCGGAGCAAGAAGTGTTTTCTGAATTATATCCGATTGGTATCGGTAACGACTCAGATGCTAGGCGTGTTCTTGGGCAAGCCGCTCTAGGTAATAGACCTTCAGATACTAGTGTTAAGGGACCCCAAAATGTTGAAGGGAGTGGCAAGGCTGGTGAGGAGAGCAGCCACTATGCTAATCGGTCACCGACGTGCCTGTCTCAAGCTGAAACTGAGGTCGCTGAAGAGGATACTTGTGAGCAAGGGCTTCAGGAGCCATCTTTTCAGAGTGTCCCCAATGGTGAACAGGACAAGGGTCAGGACGGCATCAGTGGACAATATGAACAACAGGGAGAGGACCACTTGTCCCCAGCCATTAGCCCAATCCACAAAGTGCCAGCTGCTCCCTCTGTTGCGAGCACTCCAGATGCTGTGGAACCTCGCCCTTTCATCGGAGACCACTCACTTGAGGAACAGCATCACCCTGCGATTAGCCCTGACAGACCAGCTGTTGGTCCTGAAGAGTATCCTTCTCATAGTGAAGTCTACAATCCTGCTGGGGTTTGCGCACAGGCGTATTCGTCAGCTCAGGACGGTGAGGTGGCAACCTTGCCTACTCATGGGAGACCACTCACGTGAGGAGCAGCATCACTCTCCGAGTAGCCCTGACAGACCAGCTGTTGGTCCTGAAGAGTATCCTTCTCATAGTGAAGTCTACAATCCTGCTGGGGTTTGCGCACAGGCGTATTCGTCAGCTCAGGACGGTGAGGTTGCTCACAAATCGCTTCTGACACAGAATCCTCCTAGGCCCATTGTTGACAACAATAACGCTAGGGGCTCACCCTTTGCGCACGGAGAAGATCCTCTCTCCCAGGAAAAAGATAATGGTGAGCCCCAGGAAATTTTGATGCAGGAGAATCCTCAAAGGAGCATGCCGGTGTACACACAGGAACATCAAGAAGTCCTCTCTACCCAAGAGCTTCGTTTTGAGCTAGAGGGAAATGGGGAAACCTGCACTTTGCCTCCGCCAGCTGTCCCTGATGAGCGACCGCCTTATGCGATCATCAGTCTGCTTGATGGGTGTGGGTCCACATATTTCATTCTAAAGGACAAAATGGGATACCCACCGTCAGTGTTCCTGGCGGCTGAGTGGGATCACACACTTCGTATTGTCGTCGCGGGCATCATTGGACTGGACCTTGGTCAGCAATGGAGGATGAATAAGGATGGTAAACCATCTCTTTATGTCCAAGATGTTGATCACTTATTCTCTCAGAACGCCAGAATCCTCAAAGAATTCTCAGCACTTCTGCCCCCTGGATGCAAACTCTACATCATCGGAGGGAGTCCATGCACTGAACTCACTGTCAGCGGCAACGATAGAGGGATGTTGGGGCTGATTGGCCCGGCGAGCTGTCTCTTCTTTTGCATGCACCTCACTATCTACCTCATGAGCAAACGAATTCCACGGAATAGCATCCGCTTTCTGTGTGAAAATGCAGGATCTATGTATCCTAATCATAAGGAAATGCTGATGGCCTCGCTCGGACTTGC
>VSDK01001179.1:324035-337126 GCA_009767595.1 Symbiodinium kawagutii
GGCTTGCGCGGCCGATGCCATGGCTCGTCTTCTGTGATGGTGCCTCTGGATGAATGCGCAATTGTGTCCGTTTATTTACTCTGGTGGTGACTCGCTGTGGGTGCTACTTGGTACTGGCTGGCCACACCTCTGGTGTTGCCGTAGGGAAGTGGGGAAGCTGCTGAAAGTGTCTAGTGGTGAATTGTACTTGCCGGTGAGCATTCTCGGCTCCTCAGCTGCTCATGCGTTGGTCAAATGATATTTGCTTACAGAGGTATTTATCGTGCTTCTTGATCTCACTGAGTGGCCATTTGACAAGGATGAGGCGGGGCTGATTGTGGATGTCGCCCTGTTGGTCGGGATGCTGCAAGAGTCTATCTCACAAGCTTGGACGCTTCAGTGCATGTCTGACAGGTAACAGGGGAACGCCGGTAGCTGGTGTGGTATTGTTCTGCATCAAAGAGCGGTGCCTTGACAAGCCAACTGCGGCGGAAACACCAAGCCTTGGCCCCGGCCTTCGCTTTTTGTTTCTGTGGCAGGGGGCTTGACGGTACTGCTCGAAGTTCTTCGTTTCGCCAGTGGTGACGTCTGCTTGTTCGCTTGTGCACACGCAGTCAGTTGCTGGGCGGAAGATACACAAAGGACGGGCGGGCACCTTTTGCTATGCCCTGGAAGGTTGATTCGCTTGCACGGGGGGGGCTGGGGCCCCCCTCTTACTGCCGTTTTTCTTAGTTGGGATACGGTTCTTTTTACATCTTCGCATTCACTCTGGTGGCTGAGATTCGACGCCTTTCTGATTGTACGAAGCTGCAACTGCTGGCAATTTCTCTAGTGGCTTGCTTCATGGGATGACTCTCGGTTTGAGTCGTTGAGCTCTTTCGACTTAAGCTGTGAGACGGACAAGCGATGCCCTGAAGTTCACCTACTGAGATGAGTGAGTGCGGAGTGTCTTCTGTTTCACCCTGTGCATAGTTAGTTCAGCTTGCTGGATGACCATTTTCGGTGGGGCTGGTTTGCTTTTTTTGTTTGGGGTCGTTTTGGTTTGTTTGCTTGGTCCTGGTTGGTGCTGGTTGGCTTGGTTTGGTTTGCTGGTTTGTGCCCCACGGTCATCATACTTTAATTGAAGCTCATGTGAAATCATGTGCAGTCTTTGCAGCTTTCCGGACTTGTAGTGACCTGCATCGTGTGTGCAATAGGCACTTCCTGGAAAAAAAACCCAGACGCAAGTATACCAACCTTTGGCTGTGCACTAAGTTTTTTATCCAGTGGTACCCAGTCAGATCCGTGTGCTTGAGGGGGTAGGACCTGCAAGTTGTGCATGATACCCACCTTTTCAGTACATGCCGAGCAAGTGTTCTTTCTACTTGGAGAGGCGGTAGCCACAAATCACCTAAGTAGGTGAGAAATGGCCACACACCATGGCAAGAGGTGAAGAGTAGGTGTTCACTTACCGTTGTCTCAAAACTGAGCTGTAGGAAATCACTTGCTGCACTGGTAATTTGGAAAGGTCAGAAAGGACAGAGGTGAAGAGCTCTTCGTCTCTCCCCAAAGGTACATAGAACCAAAGCTCTTGCCTCCGTCCTCTCAATGACCTTGCCAAGGGCCAAATCAGCTGCCGTCTGACTGCCAACAGGGACATAGGCAACTTCCATGCGCGGCCGAGCCCGTAGGGCTAAGGTAAACGGCTACAGTCAAAACAGCTGCGGGAAGGGGAGGAAGGGAGCCAAGGGAAGGAAGGAGAGGATGGGGAGGAGAAGGTGAGTAGAGGAAGGGGGGGAGAGTGCAGGGAATGGTGCCATTTGGGTCAGTTTGCCGCGTCAGTGATCACCGACGCTTTCTTGCCTCCATTCGACGGCCGGCGGCTCCAACGTGGCTGTCTCGGGCATGTTGGTTGTCAGTGAACATTCGATGGATCTCAATGCTGGTTTAGTTGTCTTCCTCCGTGAATCGGGCCTTACAGGTCCTGACTAGTCTTGCACTGGCATGCAATTGGCCGAAGCCAGACTGCAATCGGAGCGTGACTTCCTGAGCACAAGCAATCCTGAAGAAGACCCGACTACGCTGCTCAAAAGCGGTCTGATCAATACACTTCTGCTCGGAGTCAGCTACCGAACCTCGGTGGACATATGCCATGCATGGTCATTGCTGGGTAGGTTCTTGGCGGAGGCTGTGGAGTAGGGCAAGGAAGTCTGCTCTTGGTGACTTTGAGCACTGGGTCGCCCTCGGGCTGAGGAAGCGATATGACCTGCTAAAAGTCTCGAACATCCGTCCCTGGAAGGTCATGCATGTACTTTGCGATATCTAGGATCATTCGCACGGGGAAGTAGACCATCAAATTGTCCCATGGAAGGCTAAGCTGCCGATTTATTTCTTTCGTGCGATCAGTATTCTTTGCCAAAGAGCGATCATGCAGAATATGTGCAAAGTTAGATACTGCCGGGGGCGGAAGTCAGTGTCAGTTTCCTGACGCGGTTTAACATGGTTGAACGACGAGAGAGTTGCCACTAACAGCAATTTCTCCCAGAGATCTTGATGTTGGAAGCGCCGACAGCCTTCACCGGGCCTAGATCCTTAGAAAGTAGAATGATTGTCAGGGAGACATTGGAACAGGGTGGCGAGGACCTGTGCCATGCTTTTCATCTGCCGTTGCAGCAAATCCCATTTTAACTCCTGAAGTTTTTGGCAGGATCGTGGTCAAGGAACGAGTAGTGAGCAACGACTCTATTAAGTATCTTTTAACAAAGGCACTGTAACATTTGGCAAAGTGACGTAGGTTGATTTGCAATCTTGCTAAAGGCCAGTCGACGTTCACAAGGCCTTTCAGTGGGAAGGCCTGGGCAACCTTTTTGGTTGCTGATTAACGATAGAGGGTTCAGCAGCCTTTGAAAGCTCCAGAAGCCCATCATATGCTGCCTTGGCTGCACCAGTATAAGAGGCCGTTTGGGGGTCTCTGACTTTGGACGGAGTCCACTTCTCGACTGTGGGTGGAGCAACTCGGGCTTTGGCCGCCAAAGAGGGCGCAGTGGTAGTGTCAGTCGGATTGCGCTTGCGCCAAGTCCTGGCTGCTGTTTTCTCATCCCGGTCTGCAGACCATTGGGGGATGCGTTCAGTAAATGCTCTCACCTGGCGTTGCGTGATATGAATGTGATCAGCATGTTCCGGGGTCAAACGCCAAGAATCATAAAAGTGAATGTAGTGGAGCGACCGCCATTCAGCACTCGGATGCGTGTTGGCATTATCCAGCCAAATATCATATTTCTGGTTCCACAACCACCACTTCTTAGACGACTCCGGGACAACAATCCAATGTGGTTTGCGTGTGTTGTCCGTGCTGTAGGCCCATACTAACGGGGAGTCAAGGCCACCAGGATAAAACTCCTTCTGGCGTGGCCACCGAAATGAGGATTTAGCGACATTTCTTGCCAAGGCAAGGATAAGATGGAGGCGATCTGTGCGGGCAATGACCTGTCCCCGATGCTTTACCTTATATTGAATTGCCAGAGCAAGGGGAAACGGAGATCCTTTGTCATGACTGAGGTAGATACCCGTCAGATGAAGTCGCATGTCTTCCAAAGAGAGTACAACATTGGACATGCCTCCGGTGGCATGATAGAAGTAATCGTGTTTAGACTTGATAAAAGCTATTCCATACATAAGAGTTGCCAGCACCGTAGCGCAGCCCGGTAAACCTCGCATATCCAGGGGGCTAATGATTGTGACAACAGCCGCACAGGACCGGTCGTCTTCCAGGGGCGAGTCAGGGCCGTGTGTTGAACTGCAGCGGCTTGACGGTAAATTAGGTCGAGGTTTCTTTCTTTGTTCGGTTCTGTGCATTGCCCTAGGGTTCAGGCAAGTGTAGCAGGCGTGTGCCAGCGATGCTGTCCTCGGAGGCCGATGTTGGATTCAGTAATACGATCACGCACTACTTCGGCTTCGGCTCCTGCTGCCAGGCCTCCTTGACTTTGCTTATCATCTCCCGTGAGAACATGGAGGCAATCACAACGAGTGAGGGATTGTGCATAAGTACCTTTGTGCTCTCCAAGTTGCTGGGCCTCTTCCAAGACAAGGATATTACATCGTTGAAGATAACTGGCAATGCAGGGTTGATGGCTTTGAGCATTCTGATACGCTGTTCCCGTAGTGCATAGCACAATCTTTGCTGTGGAGATGGCATGCTGACACTTGTTAGACGGTTGGTCAATTGTATACTTTCCTGGGGAATAGTGGTCTCTCGCCACCGGGCGGACTATGACCTGCTTCTGGGGTTCGGCAAGATAAAGGTTGTCCACATTCTGTGCTATGGCTTCACCTGCCGGATTTTCACGGAAGAGCACTGCTATTCTAGTGTGGATAGTAGAAAGCGAAAGCCATGCCAAGAGATAAGTGAATGTGAGCGTTTTGCCTGCTCCGAAAACTCCGGCTATAGCAAGGCTCGTACGATGGGCACGCAATGCAAAGATAAGTGCAGAAGTGGAGGCAATGAGATGCCCGGCATCTTCCTGGGCCAAATCGGACAGCTGTTGCGCAAAGGCAGGGGCTTGTGGTAGGTGGGTTGTGATTTCACCAGTACCGAGAAACAAGAGCAAACGATGTAGGCTAGAGAGCAGCTCCCGATAATGCATGTTTTCGATGGGGGGGTGATCTATCGCCCTGGGAATGCCCAGATGGATCGGGTTGTGCGTATCTGACATGCGACTCATCTGAATGAAGTGATGACCCAATGTAGTTTGACCAACCAACTGAACAGAGCGAATGCAAATGGCTGCTTCGAGAGTGAGTGCTGCTAGTGTCGCAGGCAACCCCGCGTGTCCATTCGGGCTGTCCATGATTCCGACATCATGCTGGCGAGGGACATGGGCTACCTTCCACTGATAGGCACGGGAGCCATTGAAGGCTCTGAGCACCGGGTCCTGTTTAGATTTTGTTCTGTATTGTTCTTGTTCTAAGACCAGGAAGAGTGCTGTATATGTGTCAGTCGGTGTGGACCCTGAAGGAACGGTGAATGTAACCAGGACTGCATCCCCGCTATTGGCTCCTGCTTGGAAGGATGTACGATTAGTGGTAAATTCTTCTAATAGGCGATAATACCGTTGTCTGCCCCGCTCTGGGTCCGCCTCCGGGAGGTCCGTGAGGACACGGGCGCCGACCTGGGGAAGGGCGAAAAGAGCAGGTAAATCCGAGTTATCATGGAAGTCGAGATAGTACTTATTGATTTCCTCTGGTCCCAGTGCATACGGGCGAAGCTTAGCAGGCATTCCTTTAGGAAATGTTGTGGCGACGATGCCTGAGAAAGCATCAGCTTTGCTGTCAACAGAAGGATGAACGGCCTGATATGACAATTGGGGTAGAAAGATATACAGGAGAACAATGAGTTCTCGAAATGAGACTTTTCGAAGTTCAGTGCGCGCGAGTTCCACTAACCATGGGATGTTGTCAGCAGGCCTAAGCGGTGGTTCAGGTTTCCTTTCATCTCGGTGAACTGTAAGGCCGATTCGAAGATGCGAAAGAAGAAACATTCCCATGTCCGCAAGGTTGTGCAAAGGTGCCGGGAGGCCTTTGGCTGAGCCGAGTTGGTTCGCGAGAGCAAGCAGCTCATCATCATTGTGGCCCAAGGACTGCAGAAGAGGCTTGAAGGTATCCTCCATGTGCAATCGCATCCAGGAAAGGAGGCGCAAAGCAGCTTCATTGGCAACATGAGGCGGACGAAGCTGATACCGAAGTAGAAGGCATCCTAACGAATGAAGCCCAATGGGCAGTGCTTGTCCCACCAGGTGGCAGTAGTTATGATGACTACCTTTGTCCCACATGGGCGTGCCAACGATCATGGTGAGCCTCAGCGCAGCATATAGGAATGAAGGAATAAGCGTGGGTTGCCAACAGCACAACTTGTCAGCAGCCTGGTGGATCACTCGAACTTGATGTGGGCGGCTAGCCGATTCACCTAGGTAGGGATTATTCACCTCTTCATGACAGAGGCCTATCAAAAAGGGGAGGATACAAGGGGCACACGCGAGTGCTCCGAGCTGGAGAGAGAGATGGCCATGCTGGCCGCCGTAAAGCTGCCAGCAGAAAATCCGCGCAAAAGCATTGAGGGTCTATGCAAATTAGGTACGGTGGCCGGATGGTCGGGCAAGATCGTGTTCATTAGTCGAAGGAAACCTGCATGAGAGGCGTTGAGGAAGTAATAATAGACAGCCATTAAGAACTGCGAATGTGGCTCTCTCCGATGAGCTGGCAAGGTACGCGCCCTTCCAAGAATTAGACTGGCTTGGTGATGGACACGAGCTGGAGGGATAGAGCATAGTCTTGCCCAGGTATGACCGATATCGCGCGTGTTTTCCATTAGAACGGTGAACTCATGGGCAGCCAAGTTCTGTTGCGATGCTCCAGCAGGCCTTGTCACTCAGGTCGCTACAATCTTGCAGCGGCATGCGCTATGGTTTCAGGGATGCAATGTATCTGTCTCTCCGCTTCAGCTGCACGCCAGGAGTTATTCTTAATAGCAATGCTCACAACCTGCTCTTCGGCATGGGAGTAGTGGGGATCGTTTACACGCTGTCTTGGTATGGCGCTGTTCCACTGGGATCCATGTCCTGACTAACTACTCATTCTCTGCCTGTCGATATATTGCCTTATGCCAGTACTGCTCGTGGAGGTGGTTACACTGTGGAGGTGTGAGGGCGGTGGCTTGACAAGCCCTGTGCCCTGATGGACGACTGGCTTTCGCTCTGCGTTTGCCTTTCGTCCTTCGGGCACGGTGCTTGACGCTGCTGCTCTTTTTCTCTTCTGTCACTTCTATTTCTTTCCTATATTGACTCGCGGCGCCTTGTTTGGTAGGTGGATGCAGAGGATATTGCTTTCCATTTGCCTTTTTGGCCGTTACTGCAACTCATGCTTATTGGAACTCCCTGGCTATCATCAAGTTCTTTCTTGGACTTTCTTCGACTTTCGGTTTGCTGGGTATCGCGATGTCCAACGTAAGCGCTCATCGTGTGAATGGTGCGCTTGGCAGAGGCGACGGCATGAACTCATCTTCGAAGTAAGGTGGTATTTCCTTTCTGCCGGAGCTTTACTGGTGACTCTTTTGATGAATCTTCTACTGTTCATCCAACGCTGGTTTCGCACTGACTTCAATCTGAGCCGACTTCTTTTTTGTACAGGTTTTACGTCTCACTGCAGATGTGTTAATGCACCCTCTTAGATTGGGATCTTCAAGTTTTTTTGTTGTTTAGACGTGTGACCGCAGCCACAGTGCACAAGCGGCGCCCTAGAGGAAAAAAAACAGGTGCGGTTCGCCCCTTGACGGTGTCTCCCCATTCTCTTTGGGCACTACAAGCCCCAACTCTGAAGCTATCCGCTTTAGAGGAGATCACCCCCATATATCCCATGGCTCCCGGAGCCGGCCAATTTTGGGGGTTTTCTTCATGATCTATCAGCTCTTTTGCCATTTCGTGCTATGGTAAGGCTAATCGTCGCTCTGCATAAGCTCTGTTGCGCAATTGCAGGACATATTTGTCTCATGTCACATCGCTAATAGATACGACCGGCTACAACTCTGGAAATCAGCATCGCAATTTTCCGCCGAATTGTTGATGCACACAGTGATGTGTTGTGCACGAGATGGCTTTGCTAGCTATCTGAACCTACTGCAACGCCACTTTGCTGAACGTTACACAGGGTCATGCAGAGGACTTGTGAGGCGGGGAATTCAGTGCATGTACATGATTTTCGCAGTTTTACTGCCTTTGCTTCGTTTGCTTCTACGCTTCTATGCTTCGAAGCTTCGTCTGTTTCACCTTGTTTCACTTGGTTTCACTTACTTGTAGTTTCACTGCTTCTTATCGACCTTAGCTTAGTGCTACCAAGGCGATGCAGGCGAGCAAAAAAACTTTTGCTTGAGGCTGTATCTAGATTTTTCTATGAAGGATTTCATGCAGCTGGTCGCACATGTGGATGCAGCAAGAAATGCTGTGTCTCAAATTTCATTTGACAACAGAAATCAATAGTTTCTTTTTGACACTTTTTGTATCTAGGATCAAGGGCAGCACTGGTGAAGGATAGAACGTGCCCAAGCAAATTGGAAATTCTCGACGTTTCGCCTTACATCTTGATGCAACAACGCCTGTCAAGGT
This sequence comes from Symbiodinium kawagutii, assembly GCA_009767595.1. NCBI lineage: Eukaryota > Dinophyceae > Suessiales > Symbiodiniaceae > Symbiodinium > Symbiodinium kawagutii. The sequence continues at coordinate 332,147 of VSDK01001179.1, forward strand.
CTCCTCCTTGGCAGCTCACTTCAAGGTTCCTCTGGCCGGGGATTTCCGGGAAAAGTTTCATTGGAAGACCCTGTGCTGAATCTAGCTTTGATCTTCTTTGCGCGGCCACCAGAGCTGAGACCGCTCTGCATTGTGCAGCGTGGCACGGTTATGCAGGGGGGCCAGCTACCCTGGTTATACATGTCAAATTAAGCACACAACCCCGAGCGGTTTTTTTTCAACATTAGCTTGATGATTCAATGTTGCTTTACGTTGGTTTTCGCTGTCGCTACTCTTTTGAAAGTTGACTATTGGATTCGCAGTCGGGTATTGTGTCTTCTAGCATTAATTTCTGACTTTCGATTTAGCTTCTTCACGGCTTACTACTTGTGATCGCACACTGAGCGCCCGCTCTTTGTAGAGTTTTCTTAGATCTCACTGTAGGCTTGTTAACGCATTCTTATTGATTGGAATCTTTGAGTTTTCTGTTTGATTTGTGACCGCTGCCACAGCGCACAAGCAGCGCCCTTACAGAAGGTTATGCAGGGGAGCCAGATCTTTTGAAGTTTATCTAAATCATTCCTGCGCAGGTCTTCACAAGTTTGCTCAGATCTTGATTTGTTTCATAGAAGCTTGCTGAATCTGGAACGCTACAGATTCTTTAGGAAATTGTGTTGACAGGAGTTTGCTGAAGGGACTGGTATTTGTTCAAGACCTCCAATAACATTGGGACAGTATGTGGTCAATTCGACTTTTTACATTTTGAGAAAGTTTGAAATTTTTCTGGTTTGAACTGAAAATTTGTTTTCGTTTGAAGTGTTTCGAGCTTGAATTGATCCATTCGAGTGCAATGTTTTTTGAGATTGCTGTGTTTTTTTGCATTTGGTTTTGAACTTTTTTGTCGATTCATTGCAACGCAAACTTGGCAGCAAGCTTCCGTGTTTTTCAATGGATGTTGAATGTTTCCGCAGCCTTTTTTGCTTTTGACTGTTTCTCGTTTCCAGCGCTCTTACCGCCAGGTGGGACGCTGGGAAACAAATCACTGTAGGTGCGTTGTGTAGAGATCGACGTGTCAAAAGAAGTGTCGCAAAGCCTTCCAGATCTGTTGTAAGGCAACCTGGGGCAAGAGCAGAAAGTGGAGAAGAGAGTGAGGAAGTCTTGTTTGTTGAGACAGGAAGAGCTGAAGGGCAGGAGGAGTTGGCTCAAGCTCGAGGGCTTGGCTGTGAAGAAGAAGGGGACACTCCGCACTCACGCATCTCAGTAGGCGTTCAACTCGGCATCGTCTTCACAACTCATCGGATCATCGCAAAAGCCTTGAAGGCTCTCTCAAATGTAGCCAAGTGATCACTTCCGACGGAGGAGCCATATGGTGTAGTTTATGTGCATATGTTGTAGTTTACGTGCAGGATGACCACTGATGTTTGGGTTTTTTTGGGGTTTGTTTGTTTGCGGTTCTTTGTTTGTTTTCTTGTTTTTGTTGGTTTGGTTTGGCTGGTTGGTGGTGGTTTACCCCAATGGTCATTTTGCATAAATTGAAGATCCTGCGATGTTTGACTTAGGCTTCCTACACAAATAGTGACCTGCATTCTGTGTGCAATAGGCACTTCCTGGAAAAAAAATGGCTGTGAAGAAGAAGGGCCAATTGCATCTGCAAGCAAGAGAATTCCTTGCAGAGAGGCCGACAAAAGCCTTTGGGCAGAACAGCTTTGAGTTCACGTGTCGTCAGTTTGGACACTCTTAGTTCAGCGCAGCCCAAAGATCTTGTAGAACAGCTCATGAGCTCCTTGGTCTCGGAGCCGACGCAGTTTTGCAAGTGCAAAGATGTTCGCTTGGTCTTGGAGGCTCGAGACTTGTGTTGCTTTTGGCGCTGCAAGGGTTGCCGCAAAAGCCGCACGGTTCTCCACGAAGACTTGGATTTGTTCGAAGGAAAACTTCCTTTGAGATCCTTTGCTAGTGCTTTGTGGTTGCACATTTCAAAGCTGAACTTGAGCCCTGACACTTGCAGTTTGATCATGAATGTCGACAATCGTACTATTCGTGGTCTTTTGGATCGCTTTGACCAATTCTTTGTGCGTTTGATTTCGCGGATGAATGATGAGCTGCAGCTGGGAGGGTTGGGTGAAGATGTTGAGATGGACGAGATTGTTTTTCGAAGTGTCACTGTTCTAGACCAAGTCCATTGGATTCGCTTTTTGGCTGCTGCAAAACGAGGTTCTTCTTTTGTGCACTTGTACAAGCTCCCCACTCGAGTCACCGCTTCTGGCCAAGGTGGCGGTGGACCTTTGTCTCTTGAAGAGTTGGGCCCCGCTTTGAGAATTGGAACTCACAGACCATTGCTGAAGGTGGGCTCAGTGGTTCACGCAGACAGCGCCAAAGCCTACAAGCATTTGTCGGAAGACGAAGTGTTGCAGACTTGGATGGTGAATGGCGTTTTGGCCAGCTTTGAAGACTTGAAGCTTGGACACACCAACGTGAGACACAAACCTCCCCATCCGGAATTCTCCAAGGTTTTGCAGACCCGTGTGTGGAACGGGGCGGAATTTCTGCAAGAATCGCGCGTGGGAGGCACCCAGAAGTGCGACGGCTTTTTTGCAAGCTTCCGGCGAGAGGTCGGCAAGCGTCCTTTGAACACAGTGGGTCTCTGTGCCGAACGGTATGGGGAACTGATGAGCCGCCGTCGTGTTCGAATGTTTCAATTTAAGTATTGGTTTGCTGGGCAGGATCCTTGGATTGTTTTTTCCGAACTGCGAAAAGCAGGTCGTGCAGGGGTAGAAGACTTGTGGAATGCATTGAGTGCATTTTGTCCGCAAGCAGCCCCAGCAGAGGTGAGCGAAGGAGACTCGGAATTGTACAGCGGCGACTGAGCCAAGTGTGAGTTTCCAAAAATGGCCGCTTTCAATTTGATTCGAAGTTGGTAGTTGTGATGTCTCTTGCCGCGCTATCATGTAGAACCTTCTTGAGGGGCCCGGAACCTCATGGATGACTTTTGCAAGTCGAGAGGTTGGCGGTGGCACTTGTGTACACCTGGTTTGCATTCTTGGTACATGGCTTTCGATTGTTGATTCGCTCTTTGTGTGGGGGGGGCTGGGGTCCCCCCTGGATTTTTTTCGGTACCGTTCCCATTGCTTTTACATCTTCGCTATCGCCATGCTAGTCAAGATACGGAATACTTTCTTTTCTTTGTGCGAAGGTGCAACGTTGGAAGATGTGTTTATTGGCAGGATTCTCAGACTTTGTCACCTGATCTGGCATAAAGGGCTATTTGATTCTTGCGATGGAATTTTGCTCAAAACGAGATGAGACGATGATGCCCGGTTGACCGACTTCTGAAATGAGTGAATGCGGAATTTCACGCGTTTCACCTAGAGCATAGTTAGTTTGTCTGAGAAGTAAGATGACCTTTTTCTTGTTTGGGGTGGCTGGTGTTTTTGGGTGGTTTGGGTGTTGGTTTTTGGTTGGTCTTGTTTGTTTTGTTGGTCTGGTTCTGCTCAATGGTCATCTTAGTTCCTACTTGGCGATCTTATGATCTCTATTGCAGTCTTTCTGGACATATAGTGATTTGCATTTTGTGTGCAATGGGCACTATCCAGGAAAAAAAGTGCTTGCTGTTGGTGGTTTGTTTTTTCGTTTCTGTTTTGATCAATTCATTTTTCTTGCCTCTACAATTAATTAGTGATGACAGTGCTGAACTATTGCAGTCTACCGGATGCATAGTGATTTGTGTTCTGTGCACGTGAGGCGCTACCCGGGAAAATAATCAGTATCACACCCGGAATGCCGCACTTTCACAAGCCAGGCTGCTAACGGAACGCCTAGTCTCAGCCCAGGCTTTTGCTGGCTGTTTCTGCTGCAATCTGCTTGATGGTATTGCATACCGCGGCTATGGAGGGGTGGAAGGTCCTCTCGCAAAACGGAAGCGCAGTAAGGACTAGTTGAGCTCGGTGTCAAGAGCTCGGAAATAGCATTCAATGACATGATTGATGGGACTCTCATGCGATAAGTTCTACTGAGTCGCTTAGGAGGCGGCGCGATGACTTTTGACGTGACCTTGTGTGAGTCCACCCTTGGTTTCATCGGTCTCCTCTGACTTCCGATTGTCTCTGGGTGAAAAGATCTAATAAGAAATAAGGCATATTACAGCTTTTGCCCATCTTTTGTGCACTGGTGAGTGTCTTGCAGAAGTCTAGCAAACCTTGTCAGTGGTTACGGTATTTGCAGACGTTCTATATGTTGGGCTTTCGTTTTGCAGACGCTCTATATGTTGGGCTTTCGTTGTCTGATTCGCTCATTCTTGGTGGGGGGGCCGCCCCTCCTTTTTTGGCTCGTCACTCTCACTCTCTTTACATCTTCGCCGTCACTCTGCATTCGCCTGGAGGATTGAGACCTTGCTTTCTTTGGATGTACGAAGTTGCTCCTTTGGAATACGAGTGGTCTTGCAATTCAAGTTGGTGAAAGATTTGCATTCTGTGAAATCCTTATGTCAGCACTCATAGCCTCATATACCATGTAAGACACTCACAAATCGAAACGAAACGTGATGAGTCTTCGATGTACAGTTTGATTCAGTTGCATGTGGAACCTCACATGGATGCCATCTTACCGAAGGCCCTGTTGGCACAAAAGAGCATTGCATTTGCGGCTTTGCTTTCACATGGTAGCGGAGCTAAAACGCTCAGGGACCTGTGCCTAAATCTAAACGTGAGATAGCTGGATTGGTATCTTTCGACTGCTTGCAAACACTGCTGTTGTAACTCTGGTGGATTAAATCCTACATACAGGTTACTGCGTGACAGGTGCGATCGGTCGGGAGCTTGGAATTTCAAAGGAATTTGGAGGTTGAGTTTCTCTGCTGAGCTGTGTTTTCGATGGCTGGATTGCAGCCAGTGCATCCAGATGGAAGTCCTGCTGGTTCGATTCACAGTGTTCATGCCCCTGCTCCTGGAGCAGGCATAGATGGTGCTGAACTGGCAGCTCGGATGGTGGCAGCAGCCGAGGCGGCAG
>VSDK01001179.1:343529-355310 GCA_009767595.1 Symbiodinium kawagutii
TAACTGCAGCGGAGATTTTCAAGGAATACTCGGATTCCATGTTCGCATTGGTTGAAGGAGATGAAAGATCTATGTTAGCAGCCTCTCAGGCAAGTGGAAGTGGAACAGTGGCTTTGACCCGTTGAGGCTACCCGGGTGCCACTGGAGTGCTGGAGACGACAAAAGGTCGATCCAGAGCTCAACCTTTTGAGGGGGAGTGTGAAATCCTTATGTCAGCACTCATAGCCTCATATACCATGTAAGACACTCACAAATCGAAACGAAACGTGATGAGTCTTTGATGTACAGTTTGATTCAGTTGCATGTGGAACCTCACATGGATGCCATCTTACCGAAGGCCCTGTTGGCACAAAAGAGCATTGCATTTGCGGCTTTGCTTTCACACATTCAAGTACTTGGACAGCATGCAGCGGATGCAAGCAATTAGGATTTTGAGACGCTGATGCTTGGATGTTTGTCTTCTGAGCAGAGTGAGTGCGGAGTTTCACACGTTTCACTTAGCCTATTGGTCAGTCTTTGGACTTGTAAGGGTGAGATGATGATTGGTGCTGCTGGTTTGGTGTTTGGCTGGTTTGGCTTTTTTGTTTGTTTGCTTGTTGGTTTGGGGTGGTTGCTGGTTGTTGTTCTGGTTCCTTGCTTTTCACCAAATCATCATTCTTGCTTTGTACATTCAATTAGTGAATACACTGCTTAGGTATTGCAGTGTAACCGGACATTTAGTGACCTGTGCTCTGTGCACGTGAGGCGCTACCCGGGAAAGAAAATCATCCTAGCAATGAATTTTTTAAAATGTTGACGTTGCTCTGTTTCAGCTGCCTGGAATTGGGATTCTTGGCGTTTGACCGCTTTGTTTTTAGTTCGTTACTTGTGACCGCGGCCACTGTGCCAACGCGGTGCTCCCGCAGAAAAAAATTAATTGGGTATGGCTTCGAACTAGTTAAATTGCATCGCCGACAAACCATGTTGTTCCTGGCCTTACGTTTTGCAAGAGGTCTCGCTATCTCGCGTTTCAAACCGCTTTTCTTATCATTGCTGTTTGCCATACTTTGCCAATTCTTGCAGTGATGAGCTGTGCGTTGAAACATTTGGATTTGGAAAACGTAGTGCGCATTTCATTGGAGCGATCAGAACATCGACGATCCTGGCACTAACAATTCGATGCATATACGGAAAAAAATTGTTTTAATATTGGAACAATTTGTTGGTCAGTGACAAATTGTAGAGAAAACGCAACCTGTGGGTCTCGTTTGATTCATGGAATATCATCAACTTGTAAAGCGCTTATACAGCTTATTGGTATGCATCCTGGTTTTTTTCGGTCCCAGAGTTGCTTTGGGGACATTTACATTGTTTTTGACGGTTTGGATTTGCAGTGGACATTTGCAGTGGACATTTGCAAAGTCATGATTTTCATTTGGCGCGTGGTAATTTGGCAGAAAATGTGTGGAAATTGTTCAATGTTCAAGTTTGTGTCTCCATCAATGTCTTTTTTCGTCTCAATAACAACGGGGCGTGTCGAATTTACCTAACTCAAGCCGGTGCGTTCGGGGTCTAGGTTTTGGTATGCATTTTTTTCGAGATCGTTTGTTGTTACTTTTTGACACAAATCCATCCACAAATTGTTTGCCAACGTTGACACCCAAAACTTCCAATAAAAACGCATTTCCAACTTCAGCGTTTGCGGCCAGTTTGCAACGTCGCTGTTCGATCATTTCAACCTTCTGATGCAGCGCATCCCTTTGGGAATTCCAACGCTTAGGTGTGCCTGGAAGCACATCTGATTACAATCACTTCTGCAGGCGATCGCACCACAGCTGGAATTGTTCATGCCCAAAAATTATCTACTACGCTTGGCCTTTGGTATGTCCTGGCGCATTTTTTCGATGTCAAAGGGTTCTGGGCATTTTCAGTCAAACAGAGCAGATTCGTACAATACGGAATGACGAAGCAGATGCTTTGGGCATCAAACCCTTGCACATTGCCTCCCTGAAAACAAAAATACGGATGTCACAGCTCACCCTGCTGCGGTACTGCAGATGCCAACTTTCCAGACTTATTGTTTGTGTCTACCAAAACTTTGCAGCATATGCGTTGACTGTTGATTTCATGTTCATTCATTCTGGTTTTGGTGACCAATCGTCAGTCTAATTTGGCGGCTTTAATTTCAGTGGGTCTATGTGTCAATGTTATCTTGGCCTATGAACCCCTGTTTTTCTCTTGACCTTTCATTATCCCGCAGATTGACTTCAAGGTCCTGTCTCACTGACCTTTGTTTCGCTGGTCTGAGCTCAGTCATTCTTGTCATTTTCATGGGTTCCAAAGAACCTTTAGCTTTGGAACTGAACTGTTCCCTCGCTTTTTCCATACATCAAAATGGTGATGCAGAACTTGAAGGTTTGGGCCACTTCGCTGTTTTTCCTTTCACTTTTTGATAGTTTGCAGATCATTTTTCCTGACCCGACTCTTCGAGATCCAGACGCCGTTTGTCCGTTTGTCTCGCTTTGTCTCCCTTCCATATGTTTCAACTAGATCCGGAGACTCTCTCCTGACACCCTCTAACCATGGACCTGTCGCACATGCAGGGCACATGATGTGCAGATTGGTCCGCAGCCAAACCAGAATGATGGCGCAACAGAAGACGATAGAGTTTCCACAAAAGAGTTCACAAGAGTGGTTTGCAACAAGAGTTCATAGGCTCGTTCCGAACAGAGTGATGCAGATCCATGCAGAATTTTGTTTTTTGAGGCACCGCATCACCACGTTGTTGAGACAGACTCTTCTGCTTCCGCAGCCCCTTTGGGAGCAAGACGCATGCGGCATTGATGCTGCGTGCGCATCCTGAACTGGGCCGGAAACTCGAAGTGTTTGGCGAGTTTGTGAAATATGATGGCATTGGGGAAGCTGCCCCTGATGCAGATTCACTTCGGCTTGGAACTTTCATTTCTGCCACGAAAGGAAAGTGTTCAAACTGCCACAAATGCAGACTAGCCAGGGACCAATCTCATACCTTCGAGCCTAGTGCATATTAGTCGGATCGGATTCAGATGGCTTGGTACTTCAGGAGGCACTGCATAGACACGAGCAAAACCAGGTTTGCATTTTTTTCAGCTACCAGAATACTGGGATGGACAGAACGCGTGGGGTTTCAAGAGAAGAATCGAAGGCAGCCTGGTGATTCCAAGTGCCTCGGAGCCGGTGCTCAGGCTTGTGAGCGATCGGAACTAGGCCTGGTTAATTCAACTTGTTGCATGTCGGACGAGTATCGTGTTGCAGTTGGTGATTGACAAAAATGCCTTCCAAAAATTCAGTAGAAACCATACATTTACCATTTTTCACCTGTGAGCATCTCATGGCATTGCCGGTTCAATGAGTGCCGATGGTCCACTTCCATAGTAAAAACAACAGGCTGCCGCTTTTTTCCTCCAGAAAGTCATCAGTGCGATGGTGGAGCAGAAATTCAACGAGGTGCGTTGCAGAATTTCACCTGTAGCGTCAGGGCTTTTGAAGGCAGACGAATCAAGACCTCCCAAGCAGGCAGTTTCAAGATACATTTTGTGATGGTTTAGGGTCACCCTTTTTATGAATACACCCAAATAAGCACTGTTCATACAGAAAAGTAGCCCAGAACGAAGCCAAGTTTTTATGGTTTATATGGACATGTGCATCTGCAGCCTATTGCAATTCAAAAGCCTGGCCAGAAGTTGAGTGTCTTGTAATGTATAGACTGTATAGATGTAAATTGTATAGATGTTCTGCACAGTGAGTATAGATACTATGGATACACCCCTTCTCTACGCTGTAACTACGTATCATTTGCTTTACATTACATACTCACACCCGCACACCTACGTAGCGGTACACTTATGCTATGTGCACAATCATAGAATTGTTGTAGAGTTCTTTCCACATTTACATTTCATGTACGTAAGTTGCGTACATTATAATTATGTTACATACGTATGCATGCTGTGTTTCGACATGTCAAGCCCAGGCCATTCAGCGCATTTTTCAGCGGTGGACGACCTTGGCGCTTGCGACAGAGCAAGGTGGTCCTGTGGAATGTGAACTTCTCCTGGGCAAAGGGATTAACCTCGAGTTAGTGAGTTAGTGGACTGTTCTCTGTCAAAGCGCAATGAACAGAATGATGAATGATGGAGACAACATGAGATGACATGAGATGACATGAGATGACATGAGATGACATGAGATGACATGAGATAACATGAGATAAGATGAGATAACATGAGATAAAATGAGATAATCAGAACACTGAAGAGAATCAAATGATTCGAACACAGCAATTCATAGACTTAGCCAATCATCACGGTGGCACACGGCATCCAGGTTGGGGCGGCCGAGACTCCATAGCCAAGGGGCGGCAGTTGCAGGCGGAGCAATGTAGCACAAGAGATGCAAAGAGAAAAGGCAACATTTGAAGAGTTTGACAATTCTACATCTTAAAAGTCAGATCAGTTTCTTATAAGTAAGAGTTGGATAGGTCTAGATCTAGATATTTAGAAACCTAGAAAGGTAAGAAGAGAAAGAAGTTGCTGCAGTCAGAAGGAAGATGCTGAAGATGTTAAAACATGCAATCCACATGTGATCTACAGCAATATATATCGTCTCAATTCTTACAGCAAAGTCTACTTAAAGGTCTCACTGCAATGACATCTCTCATTTTTCCGCGCATCCTCTAGGTCTCGCTCTACATCTTTAAATTTTGATTTTTCAAATCTCTCTCTCTGTATCTTTCTTCTCCTCTCTTTCACTACATCTTCTCTTCTTCTCTCTTTTTCAAATCTCTTCTTTCTTCTTTCATTCTGACCAGGCTGAAGTGGTCGAGTACCTAAGCGCAGCCTCCAGGAGCGCTGCAGAGCTTTCGCCCCTCTCCTCCTCGAACCTGACCTCAGACCTAGGAAGCGAAGACCACCGAGTTGGCAAAACCCCGGAGATTGTGAGGAGACGACTCAGACGATGCAGATTCCGATTCTGGAAAGAATTCTCTTCAAATCCTGTTTGAATTCTATGTATTGGTCAAGAAGCAAATTTCCCTTCTTGTAGCTTTGCTGCGCAGGATCTGGCACACTACCTGTATCTTCGCCTTGATGAGCTCTTCAATACCGAAACAGACGATGGCTCCCCTTTGGAGGTAGCAACCCTCTGTGTCTCAGCTGGTCGCCTTGTAGCGATGAAGTTCTGTGGAAACTTTGAAAAGAGATGGTTTTCAATCTCTCATTAGCCTTGTAGCATCTCAGGTTTGCGACTCTTCAACAGCTGCCAGCAGGGAGATGTGACCTTTGCTGATCAGGTCCTTCAGGCTCGATCTTTTCAAGGACAAGTTTGGAATTTAGACATTGAATGTGTGCACCTCCAAAGAAACTGCTGATTTTCCTAAAACAAGTGTGACGATTTACAGTTTTATGATTTTAAGTATTTTTTTCATCAAAATCCAAAGAAAAAATTATGAATTTCATGCAATTGGTCTGAAGTCATAGTGTGATGTTTACTGGCTCTGTGGATCTGATGGGGATGGGAGAGCGATCCACTTGCTCTCCAGGCCTGCGACTCTGCGCCCAAGGCGGATCTGTCGAAGAGCCAGGGCTCTGAACGCCAGAAGACCCAGAACGCGCCATAGAAACTGAGGAAACGAAGGAAATCGTGAGACGATACTTAGGAACAAAATCAAATGAGATCATGGAAATTGAATGCAATTGAATGAAATCATGAATGAAATAGTGAGGTTACTAATTATCAATGGTGGTTGAAACTTATGAATAGTAAATATCAATGAATGATATCATGATGTCTACTAATGAAAAAGGATTGAGAGGTTGAGAAAAGTCAATTATGATCAATGTCAGATACTGGTGAAGGTAGTGGTGAATATAAACATTGGAAAAATGACTAATATATTCATGGGAGCTCCAGCTGAGAATCCTTCCATATTTGATGGGAAATGACTGGCGGAGCTGGCAAAATTGGGGATGGTTTCTTCGCATGGATCTACCTCTATCATTGCACAATGGAAATACCTACGAAGCAAGCGCCTATGGGATAGCAGTCCGGTAGTGGTCAAAAGAAGTTCGAGATGTGAGCCACTAAGCTTTCCTGTAACAACGCATCTACTTTTTTTGGTTGTTTGCAAGTCAAAGGTCGGAAAGGGAAAGTTGTTGCGGTGAAGAACTGTGATGAAGTCCGTTGTAGTGGAGGCTTCATACGGTTCACTCTTCGACGGGAAGATGTCGAAGGTGTCGAAGGTGCCAGTCGCGCCCAGGGATAGAGTACGCCACAGAGGAAGATGAGTTGCTGGACAAGTTGGATGGGATGGACATCGACGAGGAGCCTCTTGACACTGGCATTCTTTGACAGGCATTCTGATTCTTTTCTTTAAAAACATTCTTTGAACACAAATTTAAATTCCACTTCTTCTATCTCAAGACCGATTTGGCACCATGTTTAACGCCTGTCGCCTTTTCACATATTTTGGTAGCCTTCTGCCTTGCAAAGCCTTGCCAGGAGAATGGTGAAGACGATGTTTCCAGTGAAGAGGCCAGGAGAATGTGGTGTTCCTTGACCTCGAAGCAAGGGCTACATACGCTCGGGCTACGCCGCCCACGCTTTGCCCCTGGGAAGTTCTCAGGTGTCAACCATTTGTCCAAGGTGTTCGGGTAGAGACGTAGAGAACACTCTGGTAATCTCCAAAATCCATGAGATGTGTAGACCTATCCAGGATGAGAGCTCTTTTGTTTGATCTAGATCCCTATGGGGCAATGGCTGAAGCCTCCAGTGACTTTGACATTTTGCGGCATCTTTCACTTTCATTGCCTCAGTTGCCTCCCTGTGTGGCCTTGAAAGCACAGTGATTACAGCGATAGGAATACACTACGAGCTTGATGAGATTTGTAGGTCTGACCAATTGCTAGTACGTACGACCCTGCGACCCTACAAAATTACTCAATTGGCTTCGCGTTTCGCATGGAGGAGAAGGATGCAATGGCAGCACCCATGAAGAATGTGGCGGAGCCGTTGCCAACGCAGGGTCCTAAGGTTTCTTTGGAATGCTTTTGGGAGGTGCAAAGTTAACAGATTCTTTGAGAATGAAGATTCGACACACTGAAGATCTGATCCTTCCGAATGCCTCATGATCCATGAGTCCATGAGTCATCCCATGCCCATGATCTCATCACGACGTCGAGGTCAGAAGGATATCCCAAACGTCACGAAGTCCCTGAGCCGGTCGTGGACGAAGATGGTTTCACCTCGGTGGTCAAAGGTCGTCGCAAGCCACGGTGAACAGCGCAAAAATGGAGAGGGAGACGATGGATGTCATGGAGACTTCAGAGAACTGAAGTGAAAACATAGAAAGCGGATAGGCAAAACAAGAGATAAGTATGGAGCAAGCTGGAGTGGCAAGTGATTTGCTACAGTGACATGCCTGTGCTTCTTTTCGTGTCACTGAATTCTTAAAATCTTTGTTGGCTCCAGTGCGAGAAAGCTCTTGTACTTGTACTCATCCAAATGATGCTGCTACAAAGACAGGGCCAAGGGTTGCCGTGACATGGTCATGCTGCTACAAGCTTAGTGTTTTCAGACCCACAAAAAAACATGAAAAAACTGTTTTGAAGATGCCCGGCAAACAAGTTCAGGTTTGACATTTTCCCATAAGTCTTTGAAGCTTCAGAGAGAAGCCATGCGAAAGGAACTTGTGGCGGTGCCAAGGCTCGTCAGTCATGCTATAGGAACCGCAGTGACTTGAAGAATTTCAGTCGCCCGAATCTGATAGTCCAATGATCCTGAAGCAGCTGCATTTCCAACAGCCCAAGGGTATTGCACTGGGCCTAGGGCAGATTTTCGGGAATTCTGCGTTTCAAGGTCACCTATGGTCGCCTATGGTCACACATGATCAAAACTCTGTGTGGCCTTTGAGCATCACATCTTTGGACCTTTTCTCATCCATTTTTTCTATTCCTTTGATTTTCTCAACGTCATTTTCTGACACTTTCTTTTAAACATCTTTTTCTTTTCGACATCATTTTCTTTTTTCATTTTCTTCTTAAGATCATTTTTGTTTTTTCATTTTCTTAAGATCATTTCCTCATTTTTTCTTCAGTTTTTTCACATTTTCGTTTGGTTTCCTTTCATGCAGCGCCAGGTGAAATGCCTCAGTCGTTTTCTCAGAGGGGTGGACCTCAGGGTTTGGTTGCAAGGCCTGTTCCTGGATTTCCACCCAACGAGGTCCCAAAATTGAACCAAATTCAACGTGAAATTCAACATATTCAAAACACAGAGAGGCAGGAAAAGCACGACTTTGCATGGAAACCGCAGGAGCAGATGCGTGTGCTAGTTGATCTACTCCGCTCTGGGGCTGCAGCTGACCAAGTAGAATCTGGTAGAACAAGAAAGGCTTGCAAAAAGAGGAAGAGAGTCGGAAACAATATCACGACAGATCTTTGAGACACCGTGCACTTGTTCAACTAGTTGACAGCTTTTTCACAGCAAGCAATTCTGAAAGTTTTTTTCCTCTGATGATGTATGAGCTGTATCTCGGTACTTCTTCTGGACGCATGGGTTGTTGACACAAATCAGCATGGCATGACAGGCATCTCAGGAGTGAAAGGTTAGAAAACAACAACTCTTTGCACAACTGCTTTCATGAAATCTCTCAATCTATATACATATATGCATCAAAGGCCTTCAATGATTTTCGATTTTGGAGTTTTCCTTCAATTTTCAACGCGTTTTTCCCATGCCAATGTCATGGACCTCTTGGCGATCCAAAGGCGTGGATGAAGAGTTGACAACCGAGCAATGAAAGCCTGGAGTTTGTACGATAAATGTAGCAGTTCATACTGAGTTTGTACTGAGTTCATACCAAAACCTTTGGGGAACCCAATGGTCTGAACCTTGCTCAAAGATGATATAGGTCATTCAGACATCATGTTTCATTTTTTGTGGATCTTTGGTGAAGGTTTGCATTTCTTTAAACTTGTTTTGTTATGAACTATAGTTTGTTGCTTTTTGTTCATGAGTGCTTCGTGTTTTTATGTTTGCATTTCTTTCAGTTCTCAGGAGGTCCAGGAGCTGCCTTCTGAAGAATGCAGTGTGGCCCCCCTTGGTGTCACTTGGATGCACCAGTTGGATGTCGCTTGGAGTCCAGTCCCAGTTATCTCCCATCCCAGTGTAGAAAACCAGCAAAGACTCCTCCCACCCACGGAGCTCAGAGAGACAAATGCCTTCCTCAGGTTCTTGGACAGAGAGTTACGTGGAAAAAGGGTGGGCCCCTGAAGGACAGCTTGCATTGTGATGCATTGATTGTGGCAAATGATACGAGGATAATAGGAGATCGTTAGCAGGACCAACAGCAGTGATGCTTCAAGATGGTTCGAGACTGTATACCGCACCTTAAGGATGATTGCATGCCATGGTGCACGGTCCATGATTTCTTTTGGATGAAATTGCAGCTGTGCTCCGCAGGAAACGAAGACGAGTCCAAGGCCGAAGTGATTCACAGCGTTTGGGAGCATCCTTCGCCACTGACCCAGCACCTTGGTGCAAAAACGGATCCGAAGTGCTTCTTTGGTGAAAACTCACGATGAAAAAAAGGGAATTACTTGAAAATCAAGAATCATGTCCGAAAAATCCCACTGAAGAAATCTTTCTCCCAAGTTGCAACTTGAAACTTCCTAAAGTCACTCAGTTTCGCTTCCTAAATCAACTAGGTCGTAACTCAGTAACTTGTGGATCCCAGTTGTGGATCTCCTAGGCGCACGATGCAAACAGAGAAGCGCTCCATGTGTGCGGCCACGAGCCGTCGCAGCTCGGAGTCCTTGACGCTGTCGGCGCTTTTCGGTGGCACAGACTGGCCGAAACCCGAGATCTCCGACACCAACGAAGAGGACCCAAGGGAGAAGGGAAGATGGAGAGAGGGAAAGGGATAGGAAGGGAGATGGAGGGATAGGGCGAGAGATAATAGATAGGGAAGGGGGAAAGAGGAGAGGGGAGAGAAGGGGAGACTGAAGAGGAAAAGGAAGAAGGCTGTGAAAGAGACTAATCTTGGTGAGGAGAAAGCTGTTTGACATTGGCAGAGTAGCAACGGAGGTTCTGCGGAGTTTCTGCTGAAACACGCAGGATTTCCTCCGGGAGAACTGGCTGGGCACTGCTCGGAAGCGCGGCTCCCAGGACGGGGATACAATCATGGCAGCAGAATTGAACCGAGATTTGTCCGTGGTTTATTGGGCATGTAATATGCATAGATGGAAATGGAAAGATCGCGAAATCGAACAAAAATCATTGTGGATGAACAAAAACTAACTAATTGAAGGGGAACAACAATATCAGGAAACACTTCTCTAATCACTCCGATGGCTGTCGTTCGCAAGTTTTTTTTCATCATTCACCACTGCGAATCACTACACAACTTCTTCATTTTCTGGCATGGAAGGTTGGCCCTTCATTCTCTGACTCATTATCCCGGTTCTGTACCCATTATCGGCCATCGGGGATTGACCACAACTGAGTAGCCTTACTATTGATCTCATCATCAATTGATATCATCAATCATCAATTGACATCATCAAGCATCAATCATGAATCATGGCCAATGACCCATCATACAACTCATCAACCCATCCTCTCATGAACCATGGCCACCGACCATGCAACCACCAGGAGCGCCTTGGAGTCCTCAGTACAGGTCTGCGGGGATGGATTCGGCGCAAGGCCAGCTGTGGGATGGGAAAGCAGCGTTGCAAGCGGCGAAAAAGCGCCACTGAACCACCACTTAAGCAGCACTCAAGCACCACTTTTTCCGAATTTTCGAAATCTTTTTTGTGTCTGAAAGAAGGTGTTGATTGATTATGTGGTCCACAGCAATTCACATTTGGTCAGCAATGGTTGATGGTTAGTGTTTGGTTGGAAATGGTCGACGGTGGTTCACTTTTTGGGTCTAAAAAGATGAGCAGTCACAACCATGGTGCTACCCTCAAATGGCCGTCCCCGTACCAGAACGATCCTTTTGGAATGATTTTGGGGTACCACGAGGTATGTATATGTATTTATGAATACCTAATCTAGAACCTCTTAAATTTGGTGGTACCATTATAGCTTCCAATCATTTTTTGGCACAAAGACACCTGCCATTTCTTCGGTGATCCAGAGGTTCCATAGTTGTTTAGGAAACAGATTTCGTCATCACAGGTTTAGCATTCGTTTACTTCTAAGTCTGGAAACACAAAGTGCATTCCTGAGTTCAGCTTCGTTTGAGGTGGCAGGCAGCCGTTGTCGCTACGTGTCGCATGGGTTTGATTTGGATCTTGCTTATGTGACTTGGCAGCCGCATGACTCATGGCATGGCCGTGGCCATGGGGATGTCGAACTCAGGTGACGTCGAAGATCATTGCCATGGGCTTTCCCGGCAGAGGCTCTGGCGCTTGCTTTCGCAATCCTCAGAAGGAGGCGAGGCGCAAAAGCTTTGGAAAGCAGTGATAAGGAGAACGTATGAGAAGCAAGGAACACAGGGGGGTAATCATTGTCGCGATCACTGTGGTTACAGTAACCCTTGTGGTGACTATGATGATACACATGATGATAAGCACTGTGGAAATCATTGTCACGGGATTTGTATTCTTTATCATCATCAACCATTTTGATCCACTACTGACCCTTGCACAACCATCAACTCACAACTAGTGATTGCATCATATGCTGAGTATGAGCCATATACAATACAATTGGTAAACGCAATTGAAAAGTTTCTACAGATTGATTCTATGAATTCCCTAC
>VSDK01001179.1:355358-372956 GCA_009767595.1 Symbiodinium kawagutii
TCCCTACACTGAGTTCAATTGTATCCCGATGACTCCCTGCCCTCGAGATGTTCCAAGCACCGCGGAACCGCGCGAGGTGCGGCGCTTCCTGCAGTGGGCTCACGGCGACGGCAGCTTCCGGATCTACAACTTGTGCGCCGAGCGAAGCTTCAGAGCAGCTCGGAGCGACGAGATTCCAACAGGAATCTCACGCTATCAGTTGATGGTCCTTGCTTCCTGATTCTGAAGCATTTTTCTAAGTCACGGCTATCAGTTGATGATACCATGCAAGAACCCATCGATCATGCCACTAATGACCATACGTAAGCACAAACATGCACTAGCAATCGTAAGCGACAATGATTCAGAACCATGAACAACAATTTCATGAGCCTCTATCCGTGATGTGGCGGTGGCCATTTGTGAATTCAAGGGCTTTCTCAACAAGCAACAAGTAGAATGATGGTCATCTTCAGCAGGGGCTTCATGAGGCCATGGCTCAGCTGTGGTCATTGACCTTCCGAGGAAAATGGTTTCGAAGAGACGGTCTGCTTTCCATCTGCTGATCATTGCCCTCCGGACTTTGCCAAAATCCTCGCGTTTTGTAAAGATGTTGAGGCTTGGGTGCTGCTGTTGCCACTGTTTCTGTAAAGTATCTAGCTGCTTGATATTGGGATATTTGGAGGCTTGATGAACCGACTGGATATATGGCTGGACTTGTCACTACTCCATGAAATGAAACTCCACAGACTACCATCACGAAGGGTTCCCTTGGCTCTGGAACGCCCGTTTTGCTTCGGGAGGCCTGGTTGAAGGCGGATGAGCGGCACGTCGCGGTCATACACTGCAAGGCGTTTCGTGGGGATGTCTAGCAAAGTGCAAATCTGCTGTTCAGTAACAAATCCACTTGATGAAATCAAATTGCTATCACACGTAGCTGGTGAAGAAATCCTTCAAAAAATGAAATGTGAAGAGTTTTGCCCAGAGTTTATGAAGAGCTGAATCTCAGATTGCTTCAGGCTGGCAAGGGCCGATCTGGGACGATGTGCCTGGGACAGAGATGGGCATGTAGGGATCGTCGCGGGTATCAAGGGAACCGTCAGAAACACTGAAACTCCAAGGGCTCTGAAGGGACACGGAAGGTCCACAATACTTCATTCATGCCATGAACTGTCATCGGAGAACTTTGCAGACCACTTAATCATTGCCAGACTCGTATAATGATGTTAGATTATGCAGTCTTACTGTAAGTCATTGTTCTTTGACCTGGGGCGCGTTTCAAGCAAAGCTTGGATACCAGATGCAAAAGACAAGGGAAAGTGGGGCAAGAATGGTTGCCACACTGGCACTTGATGTACGGTCCTTACACAGGGATAGGTCTATGGCAAATGACGATTCCACAGTAATGGCAAAGAAAGATGAAATCTAGCACACCTTAAACAACCTATGCACTGCCCCACGCAAGCCTTGGGATTGAGTGTAGGAAACAGTGCAGGGGAGAGAAATCCAACCATGCAGATCGCGGTGAGTGTTTGGACAAAAGGGGAGCGTCACTAGCAGCAGGTGAAACTGTCTCATCACTTGATTAGAAACATGATTGTAGAATTCGCGCAGGCAGTTTTCAGTTTGGGTCGATTTCAGCTTCAAGTCCTGCCAAAATTTTGTAGTTTTGGCTTCAAGTTGGTTTCAAGCTTCGATTTTTTCAGACTTTCAACACTTTTCAACATTTTAAACATTTTCCAGCATCTTTCAACATTTTTTAGCTTTATCCTGGGGTTCTCTGAGGATCTCCGCGTTGTTGCTCTACGCCGGCGCCGTCCTGTCAGCCCGGGATGCACTGCACTGGTTTGGACACATTCGTGGAGGTACCCGTGCAGGGGTGACCATTCCTTCGCAAATCCGCTGGATTGCCATGTCACTTGAGCTGCGGAGCTGTGGAGGCTGTGCTGATGTAGCTGTCAGAGGGGGAATCCGAAGGAGGAAACTGAAGGAGGAAACCGAAGGAAAGCTGAGGCTATGGTGATACCATGTAGCCGCCTTTGTTCAGCTTCTGAAAGAAGGAAAGAATTGATGGATGCGCTATCTAATTGATTTGATACTTATATAGATCTGCTGCTCTTGCATCGAATCCGGTGTAATTTTTTTCACATGTCAACCAGAATTATGTGAATGAAACCATCCTTAAAATTGAAGCAGTCCATAAACGGAGTACACCATCATCAACACCGAAACACTTGCCCTTTCTATCAGGGAAGCGACAGGGTTCTGGTTGTCAGTGCTGGTGGAAGCCGCATATACAACCAAATTTTGCAGTGATTGGTTAAGAAGTATGACCAACCAACCATCAACCATGGCAATGAAACAATTCATGGCAGCAGTGAGAGCCCTGCTGAGGTTTGAAATGTGGCTGGAGGGCACCGTGCAACTCCTGAGCGATCCCATGGCACCAGGATCGCTCAGGTACCGTCCCTGTGCAGTGCAGCTGATGAATCTCACGGCCAACGACAAGGAGCAGCTGACGCTGAAGGCAATGGCAGGGGACTTGTCGGCCGTTTTTGTTGTTGGTAGTAGTGCTAGTGTAGTGGTAGTGTAGTGGTAGTGTAGTGGTAGTGTAGTGGTAGTGTAGTCGTGTCGTGGGTAGAGTGTAGTGGTAGTGTAGTGGTAGTGTAGTCGTGTCGTGGGTAGTGGTAGGAATAGTCGAGATGAGTTGCTGCCATTGCTGCCGTTGCTGCCGTTGGTTTTGGTTCGTTGTGTCTCGCAGAATGGCATTTTTGATGCCAGTGATGCGTGGAGGTGTCACTGATGAGTCGCAGCAGTGGAGGGCTGCAGCTGGAGCACCAGTTTCGACGAGAGCTGCAGGGCGGTGACCACGAAGTGCTCTTCGATGGGCTTCTCGGTTTGCCTTTTTCGTTTTTGACCAATGTCAACCCTCATGCAACCCTCATGCAACCCTCATATAACCCTCATACAATTCTCATAAATCATCAACTATCAACTCTGTCTAAGCATTACTAACCATTGCCAGGTATCAACCATCATTCGACATTGTCAACCATCATCATCCATTGGTTATGAACCACAATTGACCATTATTGGTCACTCAGAAACATCACTTCCCCTCTCATCCATCGCTAATCGCTTTATCACCTAGACACTTGTTGTTGTTTCCTTCGGTCATTTCCAAAAAAGAGTCTTCCGTCAATAGTTTGGGCTATGTTACAGAATCTTTTTGCAATGTTCCGCTGTTTTGTTCATGATCATGTTGGCCATTTGTTGACCATCATTTCATCAAATGTTCATCATGCTTTTGCTGCTCCTGTCCGTTGAATGAGGCCAATCTGGGACCAACCCGATGGCATGATCGTTCTGACAGTGAAGAAGGGCTGGTGGCAGAAGCTGCGTTTCAAAGCTTGGTGGCATCACGCCTTTCTATTCCCTCGTACGGTAGAGCAGAGGACGGGCGCAAATCGTTTCGGTACCATTTCTCCGTTGGGAAAGTGATAAATCAGTGCATGAAAAAAATAGTCAGGATCTGTGGAGGAAACTTGTACTGTAAAAGATCCTACGCGTTGATCCAAGTTTCGCCAGCACAATGTCAAACATGTCCATGTCCCATGGCCATGTCCACTGTGAGGAAGATGCTGGTAATGGACCTGCCGAAGGCATGTGTGGATGGCTTGCAACGCGATGCCGTTGAACATGCCTTGACACCAGCAGACTTTCGATTAAGCATCTTCTTCGAAGATGTTGGGAATCCCTAGCGCTTGGGAATTGCCGATGTTGGACCATGAGACCATTGACCATCCAGGGATGAAAAGCATTCAGGTTTCAGCACACCAAATTGGCAATTTTGGAATCTTCAGCATCTACTTCTGTGGTTGTATCCTTCAATTCCCAAGGTCACTGCACAAGCCAGTTTTTTTGGTCTTGACGCGTGTCACATCCTACGATGCCAATGAAATCTTTGGCTGGATGTGCGATGCAGCAAACTGCCTGCAAGACATGATGGAATCACAGTGGGTTGAGTGGTTGATGGTTAGTCATGAAGCATCGATTCTCTGCAGACAAAGGGGTCTTTTCCACGTCGAAACGCACCAACCGAAACGCAGCAAACGTCTGCCGAAACGCTCACCGAACGGTGTGCCACCGCGTCAAAAATGGCGAAGTCGAGTTCCTTTGTTGGAGGCCGAAATGCAATGCTGAGAAGCTGTAAGGAATTACATTGTATATAAGTGAAGCAGTATACACAAGTGAAGTTCAAAGAATTTCTCTCAGCTTAAAGAGGTTTCTCCATCTCAGCTTAAAGAGGTGAGAAATACGATTCTTGACCTGTTGTCTGAGACCCAACCAGCTTGAAATCAGGTGCAAAGAAAAGTATGTTTAAATGGCAAAACTTAGTTTAAATGGCATACTTCGGATTGCGAAAAGTAGATGCTTAGTAAATACTAAGATACACCAACTAGTGTTACTGACTGGTTTAAGTGAATCTTCAAAGTAGTTGGTAGGTCGTCCGCTCAGTCTCAGGCGCAGTGATGAGTGGTGGGTCCTGTTACCATGCAACAGCCCTCTAGCTGCACCCGGCTTGGTCGCTGAACGGAGGTGCACCATTGCTGCGCCGAGTTCAAAGTTCAAAGCCAGAGTGATTCAAACTGTTTTCAATGTCAGAAAACAAATCTGAAAGACGAAAAAATGAATCACCAGACTTTTCATCTTTGGCCAGGCGCTCTGTCCAGATGCCTCAGCTCATGGTTCAGAGGACAGATGTTGTCACACCATCAGCACTGACTTGCTGAAGCATTGGAACAAACAGAAGCAGCCTACTTTTAACTCCTTTCAAGAAGATCCTTTCGCCGAAGTCTTGATATGTCAGCAGGATTGAAAAAACGTCACAGAGATCGTCTCAGAGCTGTTTAGCTATGCTGTAGCTCTTCAAATGCAGTGTGGAACTGTGTGGAAGAGTGGAACTCAGTGGAACTCCTGGTTGAGACTTGGTCACTCTTTGAGGAGTCGGCCACCACGGGCGACCCCAAGCTCGACAGTGTGCAGAGCTCAGGGAACTGCGAAGGCAACGGAGACGCGCAGCCTGGACAATCTCTGAATTTCTATCTTTGGACTACAGCATTGATTAAACAATATATAAATAGAATCAGATAGATTTCTACATTTCTATGTGTTAAACACTTACAGTGCCACACATGATGCGAGCACAACGAAAGTCTACCGGCGATGTTGACCTCGCTGCAGGGATTGGACGCCAGAACCTGCGATCCGCCGGGTGCTGTGGGGGTTCGTAGCTCTCAAGGTGTTAGGCGATGCGAAAAAGGCAGAAATGCTAGGCAGTGAAGAAGTTGAAGAATCAAGATCATCATCTATAGCTTTAGAAATGCTTGGACAGCTTTCAAAGAAATGTTCTTGATTTGTTTGAACTGGTGAGCATATTATGTTGTTTGCTTGCTACCCTCAGATTGCTACGCCATCTTGTAGGGTCAGAATTTGAATCAGGATTCAGAATGACATTCAAAATGTTTTGCAGTAGCGGAATCCCAGAAAAGGCGCTCTCTGTTCTGCCAGTTGGAGACCTTGCGATGGTGCACCAAAGACTCAAGTGCACCCAAGTGGCAAGCCGTTGGGCCAGCGTATGATGAGGCGCCATGCACTGTTGATCTTGCATGGATCTTCCACTCCTTCCCTCAGCACATGCGACCGTCTGTAGCAGTATCATCGAGTATCCCTCTCTTAGCCCTTGTTGGTTAACGACGGACCTTCGTGGCCCTCTCAGCAACTTTTCTCCAGGGGATGGCCCTTGCAGTGCAGCGGATCCGGAACTTGTATTCCAAAGGGCAACATCCAGGCGAAACCGCTGCAGTCTCTGGCGGATATGGGGTCTTTCGTAGTCAAATTCTCTTGGCGTGACCTGGATTGCATTCGCCTGACTCTTGAGTGCAAGGGTTTGATTGTGCTTCATTGTTACCAGTGTATTCTTATTCACCAGTATCATCGATGAACCATCATGGTTAACTTGCCAAGCATCATCATTCATCATGGAATCATGGTCATGAACCACAAATGAACCAATGTGATAAACATCCTATTGAACAGCTTGCATTACTATGCATAGTAGACTAAATCTGACAAACGAAAATCAATAGAGTTCATAATGAGAAAGCTTAATGTTAAGAATGTTGGCCAATGTCAAGAACTGAAATGTTAATGTTCAGATTAAGAAAAGTTGTCCAGGCAAAAGGCTGAGACCGAAGAACGTCGCTGTGAGACCTCAGAAGGCCCTGGATTTGACTTGCTGCGTGGGTGGAATTCAGGACAATCATAAATCATTCATGGGTACAACGAAATCAAAGGCACTGAGTTGATCCCAGCTTGGACACATCGAGAAACTGCAGAAACGTCAACTGAGAAACGGGAGGACGGTGCCGTGCAGGCAGCTGCAGCGCTGCCGTTGGCACCAGAGCTGAGACGACGAGATTCCGATACCAGCGGCACTACCGAGTGAAGCAAACGAAGCTTCTGAAAAAAGTGGAGAGACATGGATGCTTCTGACAGAGGATGTGACACTGATGCTTTGGCTAAGAGAGTCTCCTTTGACTCCTTTGACTTTAAAGCTTTTGACATTTGCAATTTGGTCATCAGACTGATGTTACAGCGAGACTTCTGAGTAGTGGAAGATGGGTCTTTAAGCCTTGCCGTGTTTTCTGGACACCGCGGGTTGAAGCACTTCCTCTGCAGCCCTTTAACCATCCTGGACTGTCACTGTGATCGCCTGGCCAATGGCTGCCTTTGCACGCCGCTTCGGACCCCGCAGAAAACTCAGAAGCGGACCCTGAGGGAGAACTTGAAGTGATTGGAAAAGACTTGGAACCTGTTGGTTTGAGATCTGACTCCATCACTTTCTTCGCATGATTTAACATCTGGGAGTATAATGGAGTAATTTCTTCCCTTTGGACCGTTTCTCTCTGTTGAGACATGCTGTTGAAGCCATTGCGTATTGGGAAGCTTCGACGCCTCAGCATGCAGCATCGCGTGCAAACTGGCATCGTTCCTTGCAGTTGGCCCAGCACTCCCAGTGGAAGCCATGGCGAAGCTTCTTGCGCTGATCGGCCACCTGTGCTTACTGAGCCTTGGACCGTGACCAACTTTTCTCACTTTCCTTCAGGTTACTTCTTCCTTACCTCTACTTGACTTCTACATGACTTTTGCATTTGCTTACTTTGCATTTGCTTTCTTTGCTTTCTTTTCTTACTTTTTGCTTACTTACCTTTTTCTTTTTCTTTGAGCCTTTGTGACTGCATCTTCAGCCTTAGCATGGCGAGGCTGGGTAGATCGAGCCCCAGCGTTTGTGGCAGCAAACCGGATGAGGTGCAGTGTTGTGCCGAGAAACGAACACCAGAGTTCAGGTACCCTAAGATTCAATGCAAACCTGGGAAAGAATGCTTAAATCCTCAAAAGCTATGAATGACGCTGAGCATGTCTTCGGAGTATCAAGGAAGTTTTGCACCTCGTTGTGCTTCTTCACGAGTGATTTGATGGATTTGATGCTTGGAACCCAATAGCCTTGTTCTGGTTGCGGTTTGAATCTGCCAGAGCCGCTTCAGCTTGACCTGGAAGGTCCCTGGTTGCGAAAAGAAGGACATGGGTTCCTGCGGCAATGCATGCTGTGTCACATGGCTGCAATTTTGCTAGGCAACTCATGTCTGCCTGCAAAGCCTTTCAACAAATTTTCATTCCCAAGATTCTTGCGAAATTCCATAAGACAATGGGCAGAAGTAGTCTCATGGACTACTTTCACGGAAAGGTCGAATTAGGACAATCCTTGCAGTGAAACAGGTGGTGGTGCTTTGGTGCTCAGGTTGTTGAAGTTGCGCTGAAAGCAACACCAGAGCAGACGTACGAACTCACGAAGAAAACTCTGCAAGACCTTAGCCAGGAGTCCAATGGGAAGTCCAAGCAAAAGGAATTGGAGCTGGGGATTCATCTTTGTAAAAGAGGAGAATCGTAGCTAATGGTGACCTTTGTTGAATAGACATCCTGTGAGAGCAAGGAGTCTGTTCATATCCTCTGCCCATCGGTTTTTCTTCAGAGTCCTCATGGTTGCACTTTCAGAGAATATGATCATGAATTGGATTCGGCCAACGTTGGTTGCTTGATGTTGAGATCCTTAACATTTGAGGCAATGGAAGCCGCACAAGCTTTTGCTTTGCGTCAATTTCCGGGGCCTGTGAAAGGAGCCATGACATGCTGTTGCCAGGACGGCTTCAAATACGTTACCGGAGGAGAACCAAATCCCGGAGATGACCTCCGACCCTACAACATTTCCAGCCCAGAGATGTTCAAGTTCATCCTCCAGGTCACTGGGAACGCAGCTGGCAGAGGATTGGGGGCAAATTCATCCTCTTTTTTTGAAGTATGAATATGATTCATATGATCTCCAATATCTCTCAAGAAGACACACCTGGGCCCACTTGGAATTTGCCAAGTCGAATGTTTTTTTTCTATTGGCTCTGTGCCAGGGCCGTCATGACGCCCCGAAGTACAGCGGCCTGAATGGCGACATCCTGAACTTTGCCATCTATGCACCGAAGAACGGTGCGTCTTCGGTGCTGAGGATGTTTTCAGTGAGTAGAATCCACGGGGCCCTGGGCGACAACGGACAGAACTACAAATCGCTCTCCTTTTTGACGGAGAAGATGAACATCCACAGCTCCTTAGCGCAGAAACGTGGAAGGTAAACTTCTAAAATAATGGGTTTCCCCAAGAGTGATAGCATGGAAACACATGGACCAACTGTAGCGGTACGCCATGCAGAGGCAGCTCAAATCGAGGTCAGCCTGTGGTGAAGCACGGCTGCGGAGTCCCTATAGAAAAGCGAACTGGTGAAGTTTATTTGCCTTCACTGGGGTCCTTTCCAAGCTATTGTGGAGGTGGTGAGTCCAAGGACGCTCAAGTGGGAGAGTGAGTTCCAGAGAAGATGTTTCCTGCGAGGTCTGGCTGTTTTAAAACAGTTCCCTTT
This sequence comes from Symbiodinium kawagutii, assembly GCA_009767595.1. Lineage (NCBI taxonomy): Eukaryota > Dinophyceae > Suessiales > Symbiodiniaceae > Symbiodinium > Symbiodinium kawagutii. The sequence continues at coordinate 364,360 of VSDK01001179.1, forward strand.
TCCCAATTTCTCACAGGTAATCAAGCAATGCTACGAAACCACTCAAAACAATGTAATTTAATGTAATTGACTATTCTTTCGAACCAAAGATGATTACAATTCAAAATCATTCCTAGTCAAACATTTACGCACTCTTAGTGAACTCAATTTAGAGCCAACCCTTAGAGGGGAACAGTTTAGGAGCTCTCCATGAGGCTCAGCTAACGGGATCAGTCTAAGAGTCTAATCGGATTAGTCGAAGAGATTTTAAAAAGTCCCCGAATTCTTGAAACAACTCTCGGGAAAACTGAACTGGGAAAGCCTTCTGAGCTCTTCCAAGACTGGACCAGATCCAGTTCAGAAATCATGTCATTTCATGAGTTGATGGGATTCAAATCCTTGATTATTCCTATTCCTATGTACATATTTCTCTTATTTCCTTCCGTTTTCATTCCTTTTTTATGTCCTTCCCCAGGGTCTCTACCTCAATTCCTGCGCAGGATCCAGACTGTTCCAATAAGGACTTTGGTTCGTGTGGAAACGCTTGCTGTTTGGTGGAGCTGGAGCTGAAGCAGAGCCCTGAGAAGGTTGGGCGCCCAAAAAATCACATCATCTTTCAACAAAGACGTGGAAACATTTTGATGCACATGCAGTATACATAAAATATTTTGGACATGCACAGAATTGTTCTATGTTTACAGAAGTGTCCTATAGTGTGACTTGATGTGCTGTGATGCAATGAAATCCAAACTGGTGTAATGTGTGTGTATGTTTCTGTGCGTATGCGTGAATGCAACGCAATGCAAACATTCAAAGTTGATTTGTGCTGTGCAGGCAGTATGTACTGGCATGCCCTTAAGTGTATGTACCTATGGACTATGTATGCATATCACTTTTGTCTCACATATGCCATTTTCATGCTTAGACTGTAACATATGCAAGATCCATTTTCCACAAACCTTCCCCTGCTGTGTTCTGAGAGATTCGCCTGCTGTCCCAGGCTTATGAGACTTTGATCAACGGATTGACACCGGCAGCTGGGTTTTCCTACGTCACAGGGGGACATCCGAATCCTGCAGATGATCTCCGACCCTACAACATTTCGAGCCCTGAGAACTTTCAATTCATTGTGCAGGCGTGGATACCAAGAGTTTCGGCCTCCTACAAGCCAACATAGTGCCAACATAGTGCCAACATATGCTCATTGATGGAATCTTCCAGTAGGGGCAAGCCATTTGAGGTAGGACTGAGTGGCCGTAGTGCAACGCCGTCAACACCACTACTACATAGCACTCAACTTGCAACTGATAGCTCTGATTTCAATTCCAGCTTCCAAAGCCAGCACATCCTCCCTTTGTAAAGAGGTGTTCAATTACAAAGGGAAGGGCAACCTTTACTAGTCACGAAAGCTAGCGTCAGCGTCCCTTTTGCTTTAGCAGGGTATTGAAGGGGGAGAGAAAATACGAACTCAATGAAGTTTCATGGCGAACCCTCCCCCAGCGTCCCCGGGCACCTCGTGTAACGGAACGGACGTGGGTTCCATTCCCCCCAGAGTCGCCCAGCAGCATGTGCTCATTTGCATATCATCCATCTCTTTCCTCCCTGCCTTTCCTTTCTACCTTGTTTTTCCTCTGGGCTTGACTTCTTGCTGTCTTTCTTTTCACATTTTTGCGATGATTTATCGAGCGGCTCAGTTCTTCTAGATTCTTTCACATCCTTTTTACCACGGGCACCTTAGCAACCTGTTTCCGTTTATCCGCTATTGCCTATAATCCTCACGCCTGGCATGGTACATGTCCTCTTGTTATTCTTAGCCATCTCTGGCCGTGCTCTCACTTGCATGCATACCCCCACAACCGCCAACCATACAAAAAAAATCGCATGAGGCTTTCTCTATCCCTGAACTTTCCACTTTTTTGTCTCCTAGCTTTTTTCACCTTTCCCTGGGCCTCAAGTCTCGATATTTCCAGTTTTGCTTGTGACTAGCTTTGAAGTTGAGGATGCTACTGTTGCGAAAGGTTTCCGCAAACTGGTGAGGTGCAACCCATTGCGGAAAGTTTCCCCACAAATTCTCATACTTTGGGGCATCGGTTGGTGTCCAGGGCCGTCATGACGCCCCCAAGTACAACGGCACCAACGGTGACATCCTGGACTTTGCCATCTATGCACCGAAGAACGGCGCGTCTTCGGTGCTGAGGATGTTTTCAGTGAGTCGAATCCACGGGGCCCTGGGCGACAACGGACAGAACTACAAATCGCTGCAGCTCGGATCGGAAATGCAGCTCTAAGGATCCCCCAAATCGGAGCTGCAAGATCTATACAACACTATGATAGCACCTATGAAACAGGGTTCCCCTATACATAGTGATTTAATCATAGCAAGTTCTTGTGATTTGAAACTTTGTGACCGATCAATTTGCATTGCCTGGAGAGATGCGATGTCACCTTTTTTCATGAAGTGTTTGCTACATCTCTGGCATCAGAGGTCTCCTGCAAATGATCTATTTGAAAGCCAGGAATGCAAGGAAAATGAAAGAGTTCTCTAAGGTGAGAATGCAACAAATGCACTGAAACAATGAATTCTCTCAATTCTCCATGCCCATCTTCTCCATCTTCTCCATCTTCTCCTTCTCTTTTTCTCCTTTCTTTTTGAGACATCTTCCAGGTACAGGTTCCTTTCTCCCAGGTCTCTCCTGGCCAAGTTCTTGGATGCAGAGATGAACGGCATGATGAACGTCAAGTACGGTTGTGGCATCAAGACGCAGCACGTGATGATGGTTTAAAGATACTTAAAGTGCACAGCACTCACCAAGACTAAGCAAGCCTGTACCTTCGGGGAATCTGTCAATTTGTCATTTCTTCCCCTTCCTGTCACTGCAAATATTACCAAATTGAATACGAGGAAAAACCATTCGGACTACAGAAAAAGTAAGGAAGAACGGAAAATAAAGATGACTTTGTTGATTGAATTGCTTAGTTCATTCTGAGTCTCACGAAGTTTTGCTCATGGTGAGCAAACCTGGTCAGATTTTCCGCGGTAAAGCAGCGCTTCTATCCGCGACACACAAAGGTGAGCCAGGATGAGATTGCAACGCACAAAACGAGGCAACTTTTGATGCCCTGGGATGAGCCCACGCATTGGCCCTTTGTGAGCTGACCAAGTCCTAGCAGTCCAAGCTGCTGATACACGTTGGATTCGCTGGTTCTCAAAAGGTGCTGTGCAAGCCGCCGTGCTCAATCCATGTTCACACCATGTCCAGTGAGGTTGAAAGGCTTTACTTTGCAAAGCTTCAGTCTTCAGCACATTTCTCTGTTCAGTATAGATATTTGATTGGGCAGGTTCGGATACTCTCAGACCCTTTGCTCTCTTGCACTGGGTAGGACATGTGTTTTAATCATGTTCTTTTGTCCGCAAAAGGAGGAACCACTGTAACTATCTAAAACTATTAATTAATCTACATAAACTATCTCAAACTACTAATCTACATAGTATCATATAGGTGTAGGTGCTCTGCCACTATAAGTAACAGTTCTAAGTGCTAAAGCTCAGTGGACACTTTCAGGCTCCATTTCTCCCAGGCGGCCACCTCGTGCGCTTCTTTTCCTCCAGCGCTTCTCGGCTCACTTTTATTGACCACGAGTGAAGCATCTCTGAAATATAGACATTCAACGATTTTGAAATGTTGCGATATCCGTAGAGTAATCATTGAAAGGTTGCCAGGTTCAGTGTTTTGAAGGGTGTGTAGACTTTTCTCAGTGCTGTCATTTTAGTGATGCCGAGGAGTATGATCTTTGTCTCAACCTCAGACAGGATAAAAGGAAGTTCAGTCTCTTGTGGATCCTTGTGAAAAGTAGACAGGATCCACTCCACTAAGCCTTCTAATTTGCAACATTCTCCAATGGCTTTGGGTAATAAAATACGGAAGGATGCATCTGGATGACTATTGCAGTCAACCACGGAGAGAGGAACGTTGCAGTATGGACATGTGCCATGACATGTCATTGTCACGTGCCACAAGTTTTCTGTCACAACTCCCGCAACAGCTTTCCGATGTTCCAATGGGAGATTCCTGGCTCCGAGGTGTCATTGGTGCTGGTCCGGGTGGCTACACAGGTGTGGCTGACAGTCGCTGAAGGGAAGAATCTGACAGTGATACGGGTGACACGGGTTCGGCTCTGGAGTCCGTCGCAAGGAGCAGAACATGTGCAGTCTATCTGTCACTCTATTGGATCTGTCTGCGATGCCTCGTGCACCGCTGTGCAGAATTTCTGGAAGACGATGCTTTCTGATTTCTGGAAATTTTGTCTTTCTGCTTTCTGATGCTTTCTTTCTGAGTTCGGGTCTTGGCTCAAGCTCCACAACTCGAAAGCCACCTCGACCGCCATGCCGAAAAGGGCAGTGCCGAAGGTGGACACCAAACCACCTCTGATTAAGACGACCACGGGAACAGCCGTGCAAGCTTACAGAGAGAATTTGGCAGAAGCACAACAGCAGGCAGGAACGGTTTCAAATTGAGAAGTTCGTGGAAGTTTTCAAGAAACTGCGCTGATTTCAGGTGGGAGCCTTTTTGCTGAAGAATCACTTCAAGGACTCTGTCAGACTCACTGGATCACTTGGATTTGAGTTCAAGTGGCATGTGAGAGGTGATAGGTGAGGTGTTAGTGATCCCTGTTGGTGACACTCCCTGTGAGGAGTGCGATCCAAACTGCAAGCGCGGCGTGTTCGTCGTGACTTATCCGCTCCATGAGGCTGTGAAGCAGGGCAACGTCCCGTGAATGCATAGCGCGTCTGCTCCAAGCAGAACCGAGAAGTAGGACCGGTCAAACAGCTGAATGAAACACTTGAACCTCAAACACTTTTATTCAAAACAAATTCGCAATTTTTATTCATTTTGAATTCTCAAAGTGGTCAGCCTTCGAAGAGGAAAACAACAAACGCGCCGAGTCTTTGGAAGGGGGCGGAAGGGTATGAGTTTTTTTTCCTCTCAGGTTCAGATCCCATATCTGTGGCAACAAGTTCAAGGGAAGGAAGTTTCTTCCTCGATGTTTCTTCATTTTTTGTTGTCAACAAGTGCCACTTCACCTAAAATCATGCAACATTTTGGAAGACTTTGCTTGCTTAAGGTGTATATCGCCTACTGGCTGTTGAAGTTTGGAGCGAACTGCGGTACGTTGGACTGGCCTTTCCGTTGTCCTGCCTACCACTATGCTAAGAAGTACGGATATGGTGGAGAGGTGATGCTCAGACTTCTTGATAGATACTGCAAGTATTCTGACTTCACAATGTCTCCACGTTCACGTTCGCCAAAGTCATTAAACAAGCCGCAGTACATTCCTCCACCCACGGGCTTCGAAGAATTCTTTGCCAAGCTTGCAGCAGATCCTCTTGTCGTCGAGAATGATGAACGGCTGTGGTTGCAAGTTTGTGGGCGAAGGAGCTTGAGAAGATAGGACCCATTTGCATAGACAGAGAGAGACTCGGTGTCCACGAAGAAACAAATTCCATGCACTTCTTCCATGCATCTTGCAGAATCTTGCAATTGCATTCAATTTTTGCAATGACACTTTTCCTTCGTCAAAAAGTGAAGCTTTACAACCAAAAATGTCTCAGTGGTGCGCTCAGTTTCTCTCTCTGCTGCCTTGGTCCGAGTCCGCATCGGGAACGGATTTGACGGTCCCCTCTCCCAAGTCATTTTTTTATTCAGGCTTAGCTTTTGGTTTTAAATCTGCCAAAGATTTTCTTTCAAAAGAGTTGACCAAAGAATTCCATGCTAGGAACTTGACTGGACCAAGGCGCTTTTCTGTTTCGCTGCAATCTTCTTGATGCAACATTGATTTTGTTGAGGCTTGTGTTCGGACAAGCCTAACTCGTCTGTTTCCATCTGTGGGCTCTTGGATCGATCCACACATGGCAATTGGAGACCAATTCATTGGCCAAGTGGCAGCCGTTTCTCTTTCACTGGGTTGCAGGAGGTTGCAGCACTGCCCTACATGGCTTTGCGCTTTGCTCCAACCCGGCAGAGGGGAGGGAAAACCTATGCACAAAGTGAGGTGAAATCATGACAATTCCAACAAAGTTGTTAGCTTTCGCCTTAAGCGATGGTAGAGTTGGAGATGGTCCTCTTAAGCCATGAAACCAGCCTGTTGACCCAAGCCATGCTGGGCATGCTAGGTCATCTAGGTGCCATCTGAGAATGCCTAGAGAACTTCGGCAATGCATAGCCTAAGCATAGAGAAATCAAATCCAGAGATTAGAAGAATCCTCAATAAGACAATGCGTTCCTCTTATGAAGAAGTTGAGCTTTGAGAAGTGTTCAGACTTGGTGCCTGGAAATTTCCATGTGGAAAGTGCGACAGTAGGAGGAAGATGGAAGATAATGAGAATGATGATGATTCAACGAGCATGAATCTTTTAGCGCTTTGCAACTTGTTAGTGCTACAGGCGCGGCCTGCAGGCTGCCTCAAACTCCAAAAAACTATAAGCATCAAGGACCAACCTCCCATGTTTCACCATCAACAACTGCTCTCTGGTATGGTCCATTTGGAGGGTCTTCTTCGCTGCACAATAAATTTTAGTCATTCCTCAAAATCCGCCCTAGATCTCAACGACAGACACTCAGCACCTCTGGTGCGGGTGGAGCTCTAGAAACTGGAAGCAAGATGCTTATGAGCAGTACTTGTTATAGAATGGGCTATAGCCCTGGTGCCGCCGACCCCCTGTGTCCAGAAGCTTTGGGCGTCTCAAAGATTAAGCAGTGCAGATGCCTCAGTATAAACATTGAAATGGCAAAACTGCGAATGGCTCATTAGAGCAGTGATAGTGGTCGCTGCCGCATGGATAAGTGTGGTAATTCTAGAGTTGACGCACGCATGCAGGAGGGTTGTGTTTATTCCTTACTGCTGTAGATACATAACCAGGTTCTATTGATGAAATGGTGATGGTGATTCATGATAACTTATAATTGGACGGACCCTATGGACTTGTCGACGATAGTGGTTCCTGATTCAAGTTTCTGACCTCTCAGCTTCCGACGGCAGAGCATTGATGTACCGCGGGAAGGATGTGTAACGGAGAAGCAGGGTTTGATTCGAATATTCCAAAGGGAATGGAGCCCGAGAACCGGCTACCACATCCAAGGAGTAGCAGCCACACAAAGTAGCCAATCCTGATCTGGGAGGTAGTGACATGTAAATAAGAATACTATGGAGCATCCATGTCTCGCAATTGGAATGACTGCGACTTTGGTCTCTTTACGAATGTGCATTGGAGGGCTAGTCTGGTACCAGTAGCCGCGGCAATTTCACCTCCAATAGCCTATAGAAGAGTTGTTGCAATCGGACAACTGGTAGTTGAATTTCTGTTGGCAGGTGTGGGTGGAGAGTGAATCGTTAGTGCGGGGAGGCTGCAAAATGCAAGCCCGAAGCTGTGTCAGATAAATAGATTCGTTAAAAATGGCGCAGCTTGCAGACTATGCGCATGAAGCAGCACGGAAGCCGCACGCATACCATAGAATCAACAAGTTTGAAGCATGAGGGTCAACTACCCACTGTGTATATACAGACGCCCGAGCTTGTCACAAGTCGCAGTATCCATCGTGCATGCATTGAACCAGTGTTGTGTTTTAGATGCTTTTTGTGCACTTGTATAAGCCATCTCAACGTCATAGCTTGAAATATGTCTACATGCATCGATTTGCAGACACGAATACTGCACAGGCATGCATACATTTATCTATTTTGAAACTTTTCTTCAAAGCCTTCGGCACGGCCGCAGTGATACTGGCTCAAGTGCATCGTTAGCGATGCGGGTGGGTGCCACCCTTTGTCGCCTTCCGTGCGGGCGTAAAATGCACGAGGCCTTCCGTGCGGGCAGTAAATGCACGAGGCCTACCGTGCTGGCAGTAAATGCACGAGGTGCCGAATGGCACTTAGCGGGCTTGTCCCGTGCCCTTCTGGGCGAGCCCTTCGGGGTGACAGATGACTTTGCCTGTGCCGGTTTTGCGGTTGTGGTTGTTTCTGTTGTTGTTGTCGTTGTCGTGGTCGTTGTCGTTGTCGTCGTTGTTGTTGTTGTTGTTGTTGTTGTGGTTGTCGTTGTTGTTGTCGTTGTCGTTGTCGTCGTCGTTGTGGTTGTGGTTGTGGTTGTTGTGGTTGTTGTTGTTGTTGTTGTTGTTGTTGTTGTTGTTGTTGTTGTTGTTGTTGTTGTTGTTGTTGTTGTTGTTGTTGTTGCGGTTGCGGTTGCGGTTGTTGTTGTTTGGGTTGCGGTTGTCCTCATTGATAGCGTTGTTGGCGTCGTTGCTGCTGTTGCCTTTGTTAGTGTTCTTGTTGGCGTTGTTGGTTTCGTTGGTTTCGTTGTTGTTGTTGTTGTTGTTGTCGTTGTCGTTGTCGTTGTCGTTGTCGTTGTTGTTGTTGTTGTTGTTCATGTTTTTGTTCTTGTTCTTGTCGTCGTCGCTGTGGTCCTCGTGGTTGCAGTTGTCGTCATAGCCGTGGTCCTAGTTGTGTTTTTGGTTGTTGCTGCTGTGGTCGTCTCTGTTGTCGTGGTGGTTGGTGCTTTTGCTTTTGGCGTCCCTGGGATTTCTGTTTTGTCTCCGGTCGTTGCCATTGCTACGGTCCGTGTTGTT
>VSDK01001179.1:395388-452497 GCA_009767595.1 Symbiodinium kawagutii
GTGAGCCGTTTCTCGCTTCGCTGCCCCGGCGTGTTGGCGTGGCGGCGTTGCGATCGGCGACCTTTGCTGTGCAGCTGCTGTGCGCTTTGCCTGGCCTGGCGCTCTGCCTGATTGGCTCAGCGACTGCTGCTCCTATTCTGAGCTCCTTGGTGACCTTAGAACCTCGGCTGGCATTATCCGCTGCCACCCGGTCCCAAGTCCGGGGTGTGTGTGCTATGAGCTTCGGCGCCAAAGTGTATTTGATAGTTCTGAGCATCCTCGCAATGACATATGCCATGCACACACACAAGGGTGAGGGTTTCAGCACATCCATGGGTGCTGGAGGAACTGAGACACAGACACTCCTTTCTGTTCTCACGAATTCCTCAGTGAAAATACATGGAAATTCGCCCCCAGTGTTCTCTCGAACCTCTCACGGCCAGAAGCCTACTGTTAAACGAAGCATTCGCCGAGCCTATCGAAGAGCCTGTGTTGACGGATTTGCTTGGTACAAAGGCAAGCCCTTGCAGCCCTGTGATTTCCCTAAGCACCTTGTTCCTCCCTCTTTACCTCCTTCTCCCTCTCCCTCTACCTATTCTCCTCCTTCCTCTCACTCACCGAGGAAAAGACTCAAGATACTTAGTTGGAACATCGGTGGTCTGAGTGTTGCTCGTTTTGACGAATTGAAACATTGGCTGTCTCGACAAGACTTAGACATAGTGATACTGCAAGAAAGTCGGTGGACCTTGGAATCCGAATGGGAAGATATGCATTGGACTTATCTCTGTGCTGGCTCCCCCCAAGACCGTGCTTCGGGTATCATGGTTTTGATTTCCAAAAGGTTCATGCCCTCCACTTCGATTTCATGGCAAATTTTGCATCCGGGCAGACTCGTTCATGTGAGGATAGCCACACCACGACCCACCGACATTCTAGCCATGTATCAACATGTTGATGATCACACCTCTACCTGTTATGCCAAACGCTTGCATTTGTGGAAAGCTCTTGATTCCTTGATCACCTCCATCCCTCGACGTCACACTTTAGTGTTGGCTGGAGACTTCAACTGCAGTCTCTCTGCCATACCAAGCCAGACCGGTTGTGAGGATTTTTATTTTCGGGGCACCAAGAGTGTAGGACCACGACATCCAGACCGGGATCAATTCACGACAGTCATCCGGACTTCGGGGCTCATTGGCCTCAACACATGGAACCCCAAGTTAGGCCCAACATATCAGCACCTTTCCCATAGCAGCCGTATCGACTTCATTTTCACACGACCATCATGGGCAGACGGCGCAGCTAGACAGGTCACATATGTTTGGGACTGTCCTCTCATCAGTGCAACCTCGTGCCATGTTCCGATCCTTGCACACATTCCTCGTCAATGGATTCCCATGCACCGGCTGCCTCAGGTAAAGTGTGGATATCACCATCGACTCCTTGGTCGGGCTGCCTGGCTGAGCAATTCTGGCCCTTGGCAAACCTTCCTTGAGAGGTCACATGATTGCATTGAGAGTTTCTTTGCATCCGATCATCCTTGTGCTTCCTTCGCAGCTCTTCACTCGGCATTGGTACCTCTCTTTTGTTCTTCCTTCTCCAAACCTCCCCTTTCTCCTGACTCCGATATGGTAGGCACCACATTGATTGAATCCAAATGGACTCACAGAAGACTCAGCCGCATCCCACGATCCCGCTCCCTACCTGACATGTTTCAGGCATGGAAACATTGGTCCAGATTTGTCTCCATTGACAAACAGCACCGGCTTCACGCCAGGCACCTTCGACGTCAAAAGGTTCATGATCTCACGGTTGAGGCCGAAACAGCGGCTTCCAAACATGATCACTTCCAATTGTTTCGCTTGATTCAGCAATACTCCCCCAAGGAAACCCGTCGACGCATTTGTTTGGTCACACCTACGGGTTCCATTGCCACCCCAACTGAGGAATTGGCCATTTTATCGCAGTTTGTTCACCAAACATGGTCGGGGCCAGAGAACTTCTTGCCCGAGCACGGCGTGGCACCAGGTGTTCCCTTCCAACCGGAGGACCTTCTGAGGGTGCTAAGCCACGTTCCGGTGACCAAATCGGTAGCTAGAGGCTGTGCCCCGGGGTTGATCATTCGTGCTCATGCTGCCCCTCTCACCACATACCTTTATCCCCTGTTGATGCACTGGTGGCACCAATATCCACCTCACATCCCGGATCAATGGAAACAAGGATGGTTGACCTGGCTTCCCAAACCAGGGCGTAAGCCCAATGCCCCGGGAAACCTTAGGCCGATAGCTCTTCAGGAGCCTTTAGGTAAAGGGGTGTTGCAGTTGATCACTCAAATTGCTCAACACGAGGCTTCCCCCCAAATGATTCCCTGGCCCCAATGGGCTTTCATGGCTCATCGTAGCACCCAAGACGCATTGTGTCGGGTCACCGGTCACTGCAAAGCAGCTCAGAGCCTAGTAGTGTCACAGCGACTCAGCGTTCACGCCAAAGCCCTGGGAACATGTAAACATTCCATTTGTGGAGGGATTCAGCTCCTTGTAGACCTTAGCAAAGCCTTCGACTCAATCGACAGACATATCCTTTTCCAGGGCTTAGCCACCCTAGGCATATCTTCCTCGATTCAAACATTGCTTCGGTCTTGGCACAGTGGAACATCGTATTTACTGCAACATGCTGATGGTGAACAGATGGTTCCGACTGGCAAAGGAGTACGCCAAGGGTGTTCGGCGGCTCCGTTTTTATTCAATACTATCACGATAGTGCTGCTGCGGGAATTGGCCAAAACCGAAGGCAGTGGTTGGGTACAACAGAATGTCACCCTCTTCGCCGACGACATCCAGATGGGTGGACTGTTCACGACTCCGGCCGAGCTCCACAAAATAGTTCGTGCCATGGGTCGCCTTTTAGACCTGCTCACTCAGTTGGGCTTGACCATCAACCCCTCAAAGTCGGTTGCCCTAATCACTTGGACAGGCTCGATGGTGGGGAAAGCACAGAAACAATACATGCATCGTCATGGCACCCACATGTTTTTGCAAATTCCTCGTGCAGATGGTACCTTCACCTTGATTGAAGTTCACCCTCATGCCACATACCTTGGAATTCGCATTGGTTATCACCAGATGGAAGATATGACCTTGCAGTTTAGGCTGAAAGCGGGTTGGGCGGCCTTCAAAAGGCTGAGCAAATGGTTTCATCGACACAGTCGGCTTCACATTCGTACAAAGCTCCGACTTTGGCATGCTTGCGTTTTTGCCTCTATCAAATATGGCCTTTTTATCACTGGGTTGACCACTGCTGGATTGAATAAGCTTCTCGTGGTTCTACATCAGATGATTAGGTCACTTGCTGGGGATCATGCATATCGCACTCACAACACGCATGCTGACGTTCTAGCCCGCATTGGATGTGAGCCTCCCATTGCCTTGCTGTGCCGCACTGCCGAGACCTTGCAGGCCTCCCACCGATTTCGACTGTCACAGCTGTCCCCTGATGATTTAGTGCACCAGGTTGATTGGTCTCGGTTGGACAACTGTATCCACTTTTTGTATTCCTCCCAAGTGACCTCTCCACTTGTTGACACTTCCCTTCCTCTCCCTGTGCATCATTGTCCTTACTGTGACTTTCAATGCTCTCACTTGCCCACCCTTCGCCGTCACTGCACCAACGTTCATCACACTTCCCAAGTGGCAACCATTCCCCTTGACCATCGCGCCATGGCTGTCCATGGTCTTCCCACATGTGCACGTTGTCAGAAATCCTTCACCACCTGGCGTCAATTTCGCCTTCATGTGAGCCGACCTTGTGCCCAGGTCTCTTTCTTTCATCCCACTGAGGGATCCATGATTCAGCCTGAGCCAGCCAATGAGGCCCCGGCCACGTTGGCCCCCGCTCTTCGGTTCTTGCGCAAGCAACCCCATGGACCTCTGATATTGCAATGTGTTGCTGATGAAGATTGGGAAGGCTTAGCTCAGCATCGAGATGCCTGTTCTTACCTTGCCAATCATTGTGTCCTATGCGGTGCTTTTGCCAATCGTCCTCAGAACATGAATGCTCACCATAGACAACATCATGGGATGCATTTCCATGAAGCCATGACGCAGGGCATCTCCATGACCAAGACCTACACGGTGGCTCCGACCTGCCACTACTGTGAGCGCGAGTTCAGGCAGACACACACCTGCAATGTGTTCACTCAGCTGGCCATCCTTCAGACCATCCTTCATCCACCGGAACCCTCTCCTCGCTCCCCGCTGCAGTGCAGGTATTGCCCTCAGACCTTCACAACAGGCAAGGAGCTCTCCGATCACCTTCGCTATCATCATCAATCTGGGTTGGGAGCAGGTGCCGACATGGATGAAGCACTTCCGGTTCCTGAGATCATTGTTCAACATCTCCGCCAGGGAACGTTGACCACCTTGCTGCAAGATCCTCACTGGCGACGGCGTTTGACCCTTACATGTCAATTTTGTGGCCAAGAATTCCATCGACTCACCGACTTGTGCAGACACCTTCAAGCTGTTCATGTTCACCTTTGGACCAAGGCCTCTGACCTCACCCTGCATCTCCAGACCATTCTTCATCCAGCTCTTGGTTGTGTTTGTGATCCAGCTCCTGATCAGGCTCGCTCCTCTCACTCCTGCCCCAGTTTTCGACAACTGGCCATGATTTCTCTTCGACTTCACCTCCCAGTCCTTGTTCCCTTCGAGTGTGATGCTGATTCGTTGCAGGCAGACCTTCATCAGAGCGTGGACCACTCTTTCATTGCCAGGATCCTGACTCAGATTGCAGACAGAGATTTTGAGATGCTGTGGGTTGAAGATGATATCCATCCTGTTCTTGCCACCCAGTGCCTCCAATGTGGATTGCATTTTCAGGCGGGCGAACTTCTCTTCCACATCTTGGAGCTCCATGGACTACAAGGCCAGGGCATCACTCACTTTGTGAAACAGTTGGTCCAGTACTTGACCCCCACCTTGGCCGCTGTTCATCAATGTCCCATGTGTGATCAGTTTTTCAGTGCTGCTACCGTCACCGATGATGCTGCTCGATTGCGCTTGGCCCAGACTCATCTCAAATCCCAGTGTCCAGTGGTGTTTCAAGTTACTTGGATCCTCGTGCACTCCAATGGCAACCGACCACGTCCAAGTGGAGCCAGAGCATTGCATCACTCAACAATTGGGCGAAGTCTTTCGTCACATGGGCTGGCCCGCCATGGAAGTGGACGAGCAGAACAAATGGGATCCAAAAAGCAAAAGGTCTCGTCAGACCGAGCCATCGACCCCAGCATCCCAGCAGAGCACCCTGAGCAGTGCCAGCCACTCCACCCTTCTGATGCAGGTGGCACGTTTGGCCGTGCAGTTGGACCAGGAGACCCAGCGGCAGCGACACCAGGACACCTATGTTCTGTTTCTTGGGAAGGAACCCCAGGGACTGCTGAAGCTCTTGGTCACAGAAGCACAGACATGGCATTCGAAGATTCAAAAGGACGAGGTGCAGATTCCTCTTCGCATGTACCTTGCGCAGAAGATGATTGCCGAGCTCCTGAATCGAGCTCAATCCTTGTCGAAGGCTCCTCCAGAGAGCCCACTACTGGTCAGTGCCGTGAAATCGGGACTGTTGACAGCGGATCAGGCATGGCCATACCTGAAGTGGGATCAGCGATCTCAGTCACTGATTCAGACCAAGGATCGTGCTCTCCCAATGCGGGACATGCTGACCCTCCTCACCGAGATCCAGGATGCACTGATAGCGCCGGGATTGGTGGTCCAATTTCGCTCTCTTCAAAGCCAACACTCAGCTCAGGACTCGACGGTGGTGCCCTGGAGGCTCCAGATTCACAGCCGAGCCCAGGAACACGAGCACTTCTTGAAACTGGAGCGCAGCAGTGTTTGGCACCTGGTATGCGCCAGGATGAAGATGCACACAGTGCCTCTCTCGGGGTTAGGGATGGCCATTCAGAACCAGCTGTCACCGGGCAAGGGCAAGAGCAAGGGCAAGGGATCCACCAAGGGCAAAGGGCAGTAGCACTGGCAGCCGATCTGACGAGGTCTATTCCTCGACTGCGGCTGCAAAATCCATTGAACCATTGCCCCCTGAATTCCACCTTCTTGGCATGGCTATGGAGTCTTGCAACTGCCCCGGGGATCACTTTTTGCGATTTGGGGGACTACACCAATGTCATCTCAGAGTTTGTTCAACAGCATTCCTCCCAGGGTTCATGTGGCGACCTTTCCCTTGAACCGTGGATTCTACGAGTGGCTTGGTGTGTGGGGACTCTTCAATCCGATCCAGCTGAGTTTGTTGGATCCTTGATGTCGCAGCTTCCGGAGTTGTTTCAACTGGAGTGGCAGCGTCGAGTGTTGGTCGAAAAGCAGCCTTCTCCAGTGGATGTTGATGATCACTTTGCTTCACCATTTCCTCTCACAGTTCAATTTCCGGACAAACGTGACACCCTGGTGCAGGTTCAGGGCTTGGTCTATGCTTGGCAGCACGAACGAGGAATGTTCCAAGCTTTGCTGCACCCGCCACACATTCTATGCCTTCACATTGACAGGTTGGTCCAGAAATCCGCATTCGGCACCATCACCAAGAACAGCAGACATGTCTTTCTTTCAGACCCATGCTATTTTCCGGTGTATGATCCATATGATTGTTCTATCGATTGCCTTTCACATGAGTATGATTTGGTTGCTGCACAAGCTCACCTGGGACTTGATGGTGCAGGTCATTACCGATCCGCACTACGCACTCAGGAGGGCTGGTGGCTCACTGAGGATGGAGTTGCCGCGACCTTCACTTTGGATCTCCCAGCCTGGTTCCATGAAGGGGTATCCTTGGTTTGGTACCGTAGGCACCTTGATTCGAAACCAGATCCGGACCCAACCTCCCGAACCCTCATGGAGGCATTGTCGCATGTACCACCCATCAGATTCATTTGATTGCTTCGGGAGTTCTTGAAGCATCACAGCTGCGCTGCCGCTGCTGCAGAGCTGCCGCCCCTGGCTGCTTTAGCTGCTGCAGAGCTGCATCGCCGCTGCACTTCTCCAGCAATGCTGCGCTGATGAGCTGCCGCTGCAACTTCTGCTGCGCTGGCTGCTGAGGCGCTGTGTGAGTCGAAGTGACAATCCCTTTGCATCATGTCTCACTTTTGATGGCAACTTTTTGGGCACTGCCTGGTTGACCATTTGTAATCACTTTGAATCCCATTGGCCGATGATGTCTACAAAGACACCGATCTCATCAAAGAGATTGACGGCGAGCACAGACCATTGCAGAGAGAAATGGAGTGTAGGAAAAAAACACACACACACACACACACACACACACACACACAAGCCTTTGGCAGCCCCCGCGCTGCAATCAAGAGGCTCCCCACTAGCGGGGAGTACGCAGCCCTTTCGCGAGCCTTCCAGTTGAGATTGGCCACTGGAACGGGGGCGGGGCGTCGGTGCGGTTCTTTCAGCCATCGTGTTCTTTCACTGCTTTGGACACTTCGATTGCACCTCGGGTAGGCTCCGAGTATTGCAAACTGACTGGCCTCTGGGAACGGTTTGCAACGTTGTACAACTACAATACACTATTGGTATTGGTGCAATCTCGGCTTTGTGTTTCTCTTTGCTTGGGGGTAACCTTTTGCCACCAAGTTCAAGTGTGTCTATTTCCCTTGCCTGGTGTTAACATTTTGCCACCAGAGCTCGGGCTTATTTGGTGTCTTTGCAGGCCCTTGTACAACACGGCCTTTGCTTGCGCTTGTGTATTCTATTGGCCCTTGTACAACACGGCCTTGGTACATTGGGGTGCACTGAGAGGGCTCTTGTACAACACAGCCCTTGGTGCTTCGGACTTGCCTGGCCCTTGTACAACACGGCCACGGCACTATACCTCCTTCACAACGAATAGGGGTGACTCCCTGGCTGATTGTTCAATGGTGTGCTTGGTTAGGCTTTGGACATTTTTGTTTCTGTTGACTGCTAGCCACACGTGGACGACCATGCCGCAGCACTCTGCACCTGACACTGACGACACAGTGGAACCAATGCCTTGGAACACTTTGACCACAGACATTCAGAACCGACCTAGTTTTCCTTACAACATTGACACCCGCCCTTTTGCACCTGGAACTTCGGCTGTGACCCCCCCAATCAGGACGTGGGATGCTGCCACCCGGTCCCAAATCCGGGCATGGGACACTAAGGATGATCTGCAGACCTTCGACGATGACCTGTCCCATGAAGGTGAGGGTTTTGGCTGGGCTATGACAGCCAAGGGAGCCAAGACGGATGCCCTGACTTCCAATCCCTTTCCAAAGGCGAAAGGACATAGCACGACATCCCCAACGAGCGAGGACGCTCACCAACGATGGCACGAATCTGGCCCACGGAAACGGAGCTACAAGAGAGCCTACAGACGGTGCTTGGCTACTGGATCCACCTGGTATCAGGGGAGGCTGGTCACGATCGCAGATTTCGCAGACCTGCACACACAACTTCGTGATACCGCCCCCAAGGTCCCTCAGATGAAGCACAATGCTACACATCATCAGCCACGACAACGGTTTCAACTCCTGACTTGGAACTGCAATGGGCTCTCTCGGGCCAAACTCACCGAGATGCAGCAATGGTGTATCCACAACAGCATCTCCATCCTTGTTTTGACGGAGACACGGTGGAGTTTTGACAATAGTTGGTTGGAACCTGACTGGTACCTGGTACACAGTGGTAACCCTTCTGAACTGGCAGCAGGCGTCATGATCTTGGTCCGTGCAAATTTCTGCAGAGCCGATGCAATCAGCTGGACAGCAGTGGCCCCTGGACGCCTGATCCACCTGAAGATTGACTTAGGACCCACAGACCTTGACATCCTCGCAGGCTATCAGCACAGCTATTTAGCCACTCCTGAACGCCGTGCTGACAGACAACGATGGTGGACCAGGCTGGATGAATACCTCACACATGTACCCAGACGTCATCAGTTGCTTTTGTGTGGAGACTTCAATTGCACACTCACCCATGCCCCACCACATGTCGGTTGTACGAACTTCACACATCATCATCAACAGATGAAAGGACCCATGCATTCAGATGCCACAGAATTCCAGACTATTTTGCAATCACATGGACTTCTAGCATTGAACACCTTTGACGTTGGCCACCCACCCACATATGCACATGGACCCAAGGGCTCTCGCATCGACTATGTGTGTGCTCGACTTTCAGCCGTTGACACAGAGGCCAAACGACCTTGGGTGATCACGGATGCACCTTTCATCAACCCTGAGTTTGGACACCGACCCATCCTATGTAGCTTACCACGAAAATGGTATCATGCTCCACCAACTAATCGGGGAATCACATACCAACACCGCCTTCGATGCAAGGAGGCCATGACCCACCACACTGATGCATGGCAAACCTTTGCCACCCTGGTTCCCACCATCCTGGCACAGGTCCCACAGAACGCATCCTGCATTGACCAACTGCACAGTCGACTCCTGCCTGCTTGTCACCAGCTCACTCGATCCCCTCCCAAAGCCCCAGCAGCCAGGTCGACGACCCTCTTGACGAAGTGGCAGCATCATGCAGCCTATTTGAGACCCAGAGGTGCATCGCTTCGAGCATGTCTTCAAGTTTGGTTTCATGTAGCTAGATTTCAGCATTTGAAACGCCTTCATCGTGCCCACACACTGCAGTTGAAACGCCAAAAAGCCATTGAGCTTCAACAGGCAGCCAAGCGTTGTGCTGATCGCCACGACGCCCAAGGCATGTATGGCATTATCAAATCACATGCACCTTCAACTTTGCCTAGAGCTATTCACCTCCGGAACCATTTAGGCCAACTTGCCACTCGTGCTGAAGAGGAAGCCCAATACATAGATCACATCACCCGCACTTGGTCAGGTCCCACGACTTGCCCTACCCGGTGTGAGGGCCCACCTGCAATCCCTTTCACAGTCTCCGAGCTGACCAGAGCGCTGCAAGCTATCCCGAAAAACAAATCTACGGCCAAGCCATTCATTCCTGGCATAGTATGGGCAAATTGGGCAGACACCATTTCCCCTAGCTTGCATTCGCTGATCACTGATTGGTGGAGCCAAGATCCACCCTTTGTGCCAGCTTGTTGGAAAGACGCCTGGATCCATTATATACCAAAACCCAACCGTAGTCCGACATCGGTGAGCAGCTTGCGACCTTTGGCATTAGGAGAGCCTTTAGGCAGGGCCGTAGCTGGACTTTGTGCTTTCCATGCCACCCTGCAGTGCAGCGAAACCTTAAATCGTCGCCCCCACTTTGCCTACCAGAAGAACAGGTCTACTCAAGAGGCCATTTGTAGGGTGACCAAACACTGCAGGATGGCCCGTAGCCTCACCCAAAGTCAACGACCTACGGTTTCACAGAGGGCCCAGGGCTCAACTCGAGCTCAGATGGTTGGAGGAGTCCAACTCCTGGTGGACCTTGACAAAGCCTTTGACCGCATTTCAAGGGTTTGGATCTTTGACAATCTTCATCGGTTACCCATTGATCCAGGGTTGGGCAAAATCCTATGTAGCTGGTACACTGATACATACTACCACTTTGACCACAAGGGAACCTCACATCGCCTCCAAGCTGGTATTGGGATCAAACAGGGATGTCGGATAGCCCCCTTTTTATGGTCCACTGTGGTTCATCACATCATGAATGCCCTCAGTGAGCAGTTCGGAGAGTCTTGGGTGCAATCCAATTTCACGGCATATGCTGATGACATGCACGTGGGAATTCTTTTTCACACCCCTGAAGAATTTGATCAGGCCTTGCTTGCATTGGGGCGCACCCTCGACATCCTGACAGAATTGGGGGTCACTGTGAATTGTGACAAATCCCAATGCCTGCTGACCACAGCTGGCACTCGAGCTGCCTCGATCCTGAAAAAGCATCAGCTGCGTGGACAGAAGGGTTGGAGCCTGCTTCTCCCACGAGCACATGGCCCCATGCCGATACCTTTGACCACTAGTGCTCGATATCTTGGAGTGCAAATCAGCTACAGAGACTTCGAAACACAGACCATTCACCATCGCATACGACATGCCAAGCAGTCGTTTTCTCGGCTTCGCAGGTGGCTCAAATGCCAACAGCTACATGTCAAACAGAGATTGGGTCTGTGGCGGGCTTGCATCTGGCCCACATTAACATATGGTCTTTTTGCAGTTGGCTTTGAATCCAAACATTTCCATGCCTTGCAATCAGTGGTGTACAGTCAGATAAGATCCATCCTTCATGATCACTCATACCGAACACACCTCAGCCACCAAGCAGTTTTCCGTCGCCGCCACCTCGACCCACCATTGCGCCTGCTGCTCAACTTGGGCAGAAGCATCCGTCGATCAGTACAGACCAGGCTTGACCATGCACCTTCCACAGATTGTTTGCATGCCATTGATTGGTCACATTTGGAACCTCTGTTGCACACCATTCACATGGAATTGCTCACAGGACCGCTGATCCCCATCGCTGCAGCCGAAGCAGACTTGACCACGAGGCGGGTCTGGCACTGTGACCTTTGCACATTTCGAACTGAGAATCCCATCACTTTGAAGATTCATCGCACCACCATGCACAACTTGCCCACTCCTCGCATTTTTGACCCACCTTCCTCCTCATCCTCCCATCTCCCACAGTGTCCTCACTGCAAGCAAATGTTTGCCACCTGGCGTAATCTTCACCTTCACACTTCCAATCGAGTCTGCACTGGCAGGCTCCCCACTGACAACGCTCCCAGACGCATCGTGCCCTCGACCATGCAGTTTCCCAAGGCATATGACACAGACTGGGGCTCCCTTCTCTGTCACTACATTGGCAACTCCCAATGGGCTGACATCGCAGACACACAGTCGATCACGGATCAACTGCAACATACTTGTGTGGTGTGCTGCAAATGGATTGGTAGACCCCAGGAGCTCTCCCTTCACATGCAGAAAGATCATGCCCAGATTGCGCCATACCTGCCTCAGCTTGCTGCACAGTTGCAACAACTGGTATGCCCCACTTCGCCATGCAAATTTTGTGACGTTGCTTGGCGTCATGTGCACCACTGTGGAGTGGCCAACCAAGTGGCAGCAGCACTGTTGGTGATGGAGCCCCACCACAAGTGCAGATGCCTCCTGTGCCCTACGACCTTGGACACCCCAGCCGCAGTCATCAACCACCTGCGCCACCAGCATGATCTCAATGTAAGCCCATGGAATGCTGCCAGGGACAGTCTCAAGGGTGACAGTATTTGCCGTCACTGTCATCATCATTTTACCACCATGGCTGGGTTGAAAATGCACATAGTGCTCAACCGCTGCCCGACCTTCGACCATGAAGCAGAAGAACAAAAACCGGACCCCCCGGCTGCCTTCATGGAGGCTTTGAAGACAGGTAACCTGCATGAGTACCTCACTGAAGACAACAGATTCACTCTCACGCACAATTGCGTGCTCTGTGGCCGAGTGTATCAACGCAGCAACGACCTGAGTGCCCACCTCGCCCAAGACCACCCGGAGTTGCATCAAAAGTCGGTTGGTCTTCTCTCCATGTTGCTTGAGCAATACCAACTCCAAATGGGGTGTGTATGTCACCCTGCAGTCAGACAGTCCCACACCCATGTGTGCCCTGCTCTTACCCAAGCTGCCATGACGCACACCCACATCAAAGACCACTGCATGGATATCCCAGGACAAGATGCACTCATTTCAGGAGGCCTCCTCGTGCCCGGAACCTTCCCTGATGATCAACCTGGATGGCTTGAAGGGACCCCCCCGCCAGTGCGCCGATTGATCCACGACAACCTCAAGAACAGACACTTTGCACACTTGTGGTGCCTTGACACCTTGGTCACTACCTGCCGTCAGGATTGCCTCTTCTGTGCCGCTGATGAGATGACACCTGCTGAACTTCACCTTCATCTGATTCAGGTGCACCTGGGGGACTTTCCTGGGTACAAGTACTTCCTAGAGCAGCTGGCGCCAGTGATGTGGTTGACCAACATGTCCACCTATGAATGCACGTGCTGTCACCAGATCTGGTGCCACCCAGAGTCAGATCAGGCCACCTGCACGGAACGGGCTCAAGATCACTTGCTTTTCCAGTGCCCAGTAGCATTGCAAATTGCCTGTGTGTTGTGCACAGCCTCCTTCGATGGCGGACTTTCAGATCACGGCAGAGGAGATGGATCTGGAGTGGGCAGCATCCTTTGGCGCCCTGGGACCAATGATAGCCCGTTGCACCAATCTTGCAGAAGGAGCTGCGAAGAGACACAAACGTCAAGGGGGACGCGAAGGAGAACCCGACGACGAGCGGCTCTGAAGGCCATGGCACAGGTCACCAGAACCTTGGCAGTGGTGACCCTTCGTCACGAGGAAGCGGTGGCCAATCTACGCTGCCAGGACAGTTTCATTTTCTTCCTCAGCCAAGATCAGACCTCCGTGATCCACCAACTCATCGAGGAGGGCACGAAGTGGCATCAACAGAAACCCCAGAAGCCCGAGATGCTCCCATTGAGGTGTGCTCCTCTGCTCTGATGCAGAGGATGCTCCAGGTCCTGGAGGAGAGAGTCTCCAACCTGATGCAAAACCGAGAGGGCCAGCTGTGGACAGCCCTGACCAAGCAACAGCTGTTGCTACCGGACGGCTCCTGGCCGTTCCAGCGGTGGCTCCCAGCCCAGCAGAAGATGGAGCTCCATCCCTCGAAGAGAGCCATCTCCCCGGAGACCATGCATCAGATTCTGCAGACCTTGAAGGACGGGGCCGAGGAACCTCAGACCTTGCAACGGTTCCATGCCCTTCGCAAACCGAACGAACAGGTGAAGGTGGTGCCATGGAGGCTCCAATGCGGCCTACGCACCAACGGATTCTACGATGCCCTCCTTCGACTCAGCAATTGCACCATTTGGAGCTTGTTGGGGGCGCAGATGAAGCCACATGCCCCAGTGCAGTCCCAACCCGTACAGGCACTCCAGAAGTTCCTTCGACCCAACGGCAAGGGACGTGGCAAGGGGAAACCAGGACAGAAGGGCTCGACGGAGGGGAAGTCATCTTGAACACGGTGCTCCAAAACTGCACCAACCTGTGCTACCTGAACTCCACCTTCCTGAGTTTCATGTGGACCACCTTGCATGGGCAAAGGAACCGTGAATACTGGGGACAGTTGGAAAAGTCTTTTGTCGAGTTTCTGCACATGGCCAATGAACGGGCAATTCATCTTGAGACATTGCCTGCATTTGCCACTATGCTCGCACAGTGGCAGTCCATGCGTCAGAGACTGGGGGACCATCGGTCACAGGGGGATGTGGGAGAGTTCCTTGAGCTCTTCTTCAAGCATGTGCAGCCTATGCACATCAAACAGCATTGGGAGAAAAGACGCGATGTGTGCAACCAAATCCAAATTCCAGACTGCAGTTGTGAGTGCACACCATTGTGTATGCAGTTTGCTGACACCATGTTGAACCTGCCACAGGTGCACCTCAACGACCTCGTGAACATCTGGCATGAAACCGATGGTCTCAAGGCCTTGCTCCAAGAAGATCATGTGGTATGTATCCATGTGGAACGATTCATGGAGGATGGACCCACACGCTCTCGCATTCTCACGCAGATAGATGTTCGGGGAACCATTCACATGCCTACATTTCTGGAACCTGGCTCCATGGAGATTCTATGGACAGACTATCAGGTCCTTGCCATTCAATGTCACAAAGGAGAAGATGCCAGTGGACATTGGCTAGCTGCACTGGCCCTGCCTTCCATGCATGACAACCGTTGGGCATGGTATGTTTGCGATGACAATGTGAGACCCAATCTCATTTTCAAGCTGCCACCGCAATTGCAGGAAACTTGTGCTTTGATTTGGCTCATCTCCACGGATCGTTTGGACAACTGGCCCTGTACTGTTCAGAATCAGACCTCCTTGGATGCTGCAATGATCTTGATGCTTCACAACATGAGCAATCAGTGAATGCCTGACAGACCGGATGCACCCATGATGTTCCTTTGACCCGTCGAGGCTACCCGGGTGGAACATGTCTCACATGCCCACTTTGTAGCTCATTTTGATTTTGATTTTGTTTTCCAGAAGGGATTCTCCAAGCCATCCAAGCGTCTGCAAGACAGACCCGGCAGCACAGACTGCTGTGGATGTACACTAGCCTAAGAGACTTGCCATGGATCTCAAAAAGGTGTGTAGGAAAAAAAACACACACACACACAAGTGCAATTTTTTTTTGTTGGCACCATCACCATCAGATACCATGGCACAGATTGGAGCTTTGTGGACTGTGTCATGACAATGACCGTCTCAGGTAGATGACAGCTTCAAGACATCAGTTCCAAGCATTTACGACGCTTGGAAAAAACAGGAAACGAGGTAAACACTCAACAAACAAGTCAAATAAGCTACTTCATATAAGCTTGATCAACTAAGTACCTTGCATTAAGAGTTTATTCACAATGGACACACACTGCAGACAGTAGCCGGGTTTGGACTGAGGCCATTGGTGACATCATCCACGGGCCCATGTTGGCACACAAGGCTGAGGATGAGGGTGCCATGGTTGCTGAGCCCCTTGGCATGAGATCACTTGTCGACCACGAAAGTTGACGCCGTGAAACAATGTCCCCCCTGCGGTTCCCACAATTTGGCCGACGCATAGAGAGTTGCGCATGGCAGCGAGACAGGTTCTTCCACCTAGTTCGTCTCATCTTCATCTCATTTTCATGTTGCTTTTTTGTGCATGACAAGGTATTTGGCCACGGGCAAGCACCCCCACTTGGACTACAACAATGTGCTCGGGCGTATGCTTTGGCACTTGCATGTGTCAGTTGTTTCACTCGAGACCTTCCGCCAGACGTTACAATTAGGGGCTCCCAGATCTGTTTCGTACCTGTGCTTTTGTGTGCCGTTCCTTTGACATCTCAGATCTCAGACTCAATGATGTTTCACACTGAAGACTATAGGTACTTAGTTTGATTGTGATTCACTTTGCAAAGCTTCCAAGAACGAAGAAAAGAGATGCAAACCTTTGTTTCCAGTTGTTTTCCTGGTGGAGATCACAGAGGTCCCAGCTTTCAGGTGCCTTCCGTGCTGTACACGCATCCAGAAGTGGCCTGGGTGGGAAAAAGCGAAGAGATGCTGAAGCAGGAAGGTGCGCATCCTAAGTGGGTCAGTGTTGTCAGAAGGGTAGTCACATGCAGTCATTGTCACGGTTCCCACTTCTACACTTCTACCCACCTTCAAGTAGTGAACAGATATTGGAGAAAAAGTCACCTGAGGTGTGGAGTACCGAAAAGGTAAGTTTGCCTTCGCTGCCAACGGCCGATCCATTGCCAACATGGACACGGACGGTTTCGTGAAGGTGCGGATAGAACTGATGGAACCAAGGACTGAATGAGCAAAATCAGAGCCCATTTCGCTGATTGGTTCGTTTTCTCAAATTGTGCACCAACCATCAATATAGAATCTAGAATATAGAGGATAGAATATATAGAATACATATAGAATATATTTAGTATCTTAAAATATCTTAAATGGATTCACATTGTTGTTAGCCAACTTAGCCAAGGTGCTGAGCTGCAAGAAGACGGACAAGTTGCTGGGCGTCCACATCATCAACGCCATCGCAGGGGACATCATCAGCGGAGCCTGCATCGGCATCGAATATGGTGCTGCTTCCGAGGACATCGGTAGCTGGTAGCCATTGAAAGTCTCGCAAAGACAACTAGATACAACTTGTGATACAACTATTACATAAGTAACTACTATCTATCTATCTATCTATCTATCTATCTATCTATCTATCTATATATATATATATATTATACTACTATACTAGTAACTACTATAGTAGTAACTGCTATATTAGTAACTGCTATATTAGTAACTGCTATATTAGCAACTGCTATGTCACTAGATACATCTGGGGGTTGTTAATGATGGTTACTATATGTAACTATTCATCATTAACAACCCAAAGATGCTAATGGTGAACCATTGATAATAATTCCTATTCCATAATTTGATTAGAATGATATTGATAGAACAGTGATGGTGAAAACGGTCGCACATGTCACATGTCCCTAATTCTTCCAGCTGCTTGAAATTGCCCAATTTCCAACTACAAATCAACTTTTTTGTGAATAACCAATTTTCATGAATATGTTCATTTAGTCAATGATTAATTTTGCTTATGATGGGGCCGCCATGCACCTGACAGGACCTGGCAAGAGTTTGCATGGCGCATCCTACAGTGTCCGAGGCAAGTTGGGCGCAAGGGCTAGCTTCGAGTGATGGGAGGATTCAGAAAGGATTCGACTCTCAGAGTCGATTTGAGGTTCCCCAAATATTTCAACAACATCGATGCGTGCGATGTAAACATCCGGAAGTTCAGATATCATTGCATCAATGGCTGTATCTGAAACATCAGGGAGCTCAGACTTGAAAGGAGGCCAGTTGGCTGCTGTTTGCAGGTCCTGAAAGGAGCAGCCCAAAAGACGGCCTTTGGCAAAGCCGTGAGTGGATAGGGGCAGAACTGCGATCACGACTCTGGGTAGGCTCCAAAGCCTACACTGGACAGACATAGACACCAGCTTATCAACCAAAGAAGATGATTCAAGTTCTCAAACCAGCTCAAAGATCTCAAAGCAGCTTCTGTCATTGCCACTTAAGCCAACAATACCTGAGAGGTAACACTAAGAGGCAGCCACTTTGCATTTCCTTAGCTATCTGCTTGGGGTTACACCTTGCTGTGCGCGCCGCAAGCATGTGCTGTCCCGTGCACGGTGCCAGATCTGGGTGTCAACATGGAAAGGGAGATACTTTCGAGGGCCCCAAGCGCATTCGGAGTGGACACAACCAATACAGGCACTACCTGTAGTTACTCATCACGAGTTACGTATATTGATTGATATCCACTAGCTACTGAACACTAGATACCAACCTTAAGTCTCTTTGGGCAATACAAGTTGGTTGCACAACAACTGGATCTTTCTGGTCAAAAACGCAGCCAGATTTGCATGCAGCACAAGCCCGGCAAAATGCCGACAGCGTGCAGCTGCGCATGTACATCGATTAATGCTTTCAATCACGGCCACCGAGTGTCCTTTGCCGCCTGGCTGTTTCAAGTGCAAGGAGAGGACTTTGACAAGGCTGCAATGCTTTTTGGTCATTTTGGAAAACACAAGTCACCTAGTTTTCATAGAGGATTGTATCCAAGTTTGTCAGTGTGGTATATCGGCGGCAAGATGTGCAAGTCATCCTATGTCCAATATCTTACGCTAACCACGCGGGGAGACAACTGAGCCAAGTCAAAAAGAGATGTCCCGTGGTTCGCACCTGGATCTAAGGAAGGTCCCGCAGGCGTTTTTCCAAAGCAGAATTAACCGTTTACCCATGGTTTACATATGTTTACATGTTTTCATTTCACATAATTACAATGTACATCAATGTACAAAGAATGCAAGCATCCTATTCCCTTGAGATGGTGTTTGGAACAGATTCAGATGGTTTGGCCTGCGTGGGGTTGTATCTTTCTGTCCCCACTCAAGATTTGCAACTTGAACATCAGTGAGAACTATGAAGTTGAGTGACTTCGGAGTTTGTCGTTCCTGGTTGCTATGTTTCAACTGGTTGTTTCTTGTCGCATTCTGAGTTTCCATGCTTTCTCAATGCTTTCTCAATGCTCTCCTTGGCTCAGCGCGTCATCACGGTTTTGACCCGCCCTGGTCGGGGTCTCAGCACCGCACACCGGAGCACTCCAAGGGTTCCAAGGGCAGTTCTTCCCTCGGAACGGCAATGCCTCAATTGCAGTGAGGTCATGGCGCCAATCGCCTGGGACTGGGCTCGGGGGAGACCTTTGTAGCTCACTGAGATCAGTTAGATTCACTTAGATCTTGAGAATTCTTAAGATGAGAATTCTCTTCTCCTGGTCTCTATGTGAGATATGATGAAAACCTTTTGTTCTCATTGATTCCAGGAGTTTAATTCTCTTATTCTCTTTTTCCTCTTTGTATGTTCTTTTATTCCCTTCGAGTCTTGTCTGCAGGACAGGGTTCCAAATGCCGAAGCGCTCGTTGCCTTTGAGTTTGCTTCACGAGAGGCGAGGGACGCTCGCCGGAGAAGATTTACCCTGTATCTGCAGTAAAGTGTAGATGAATGATGATGCATGCAGGTAATATAGAAGTAGAAGTTGATTTTCTTTGAAGTTCACCACACACATCATTTGAAATCGAACAGCACTGCATCTGTCACCACTTTACGACGACTGGACAGGCCATTGCTAACGGCAACACCTCGGGGAGCGACGAGGCCTGATGGATTTTCAAAATGCGGCAAATTCAGAGATGGAGAAAACTCAAAGATGCAAAACGCAAGAAATTGAGATTCTAAGCAGATCCTTTTTCTTGAACTCCTTTTTCCATGCTACGAAACTTCATCTCCGACCCATAAAAATACAGGCCTTGTCACTTGAGCCATGGAAAGAACACCAGTTGGTTCGTTGAACTGGGAACATATGGAGGGTCAGTGCGCAGATTACACGGGTATGACCCACGGACTGGGAATAGCTGTGAACCAGCGGCTTGTTATAGGCCGGGAAATCTGCAATGCTCAATCCTTATTTGCCAACATGATCCATTCTTAACCATGATTAACCATCATGAAGTATCGTTTACTATCAACATTAACAATTATCATCTATCATTTTCAGTCAAATTGTTAGCCTAGTAGCCATTTTCATCCATTTACCATGTTATTAAGATATCCTTCACCATCAATGACCACGGTTGATGACCTCGCTTTCGGCAGGCCACCAGTCTGCTGGCAGCTGCTGAAGCAGCGGGCTGCAGCAAGCCCGATGAGGCTGAGCAGCCGGTGGGTAACAACGGTAACAACTATGAATAGAGCGTCAACACCGGGAATGTGAAAATGGTAACAGCCATGATACATGATGTGAATGATATATGTCAAAAAAAGGGTCAATATGTCATTTGTAAAATTGCTTTGATGTTTGTGAGAACTACATTTTGATTGCCTGATAAAAACAGATTCAGGATGTGTGATCATTTTTGATCAACACATATACTTGAAAAAATATCTATAAAAGATATTGTGCAATGGACCATTGGTATGATTCTCAGCTGTTTAGTGGGATTTTTTTGAGCGTTTAATTTGTTATAGTTATGATAGCCGATACAAGCGACCTTGACTGTTGTGATGGATTAGCAACCATCCTGATCACTTGTAGCTGCGTCAAGATTTGGGCAGCTGTGAACAGTAGGGTCTTGGAGTTCAGTGCACCCCAGCTACATAGGCAGACATGCATCGATGTGTTGTGAGTTGCTTCTCTGATTTTGTTTGACCTCATGCTGTCTGGCAAAACATATTTGATTGATATTTATTTGTTGAGGGTAGATCTATTGGACTTTCCCAATATTGTCTCAATAGGCCAGACATTTGATACATCTTTGTCAATAACTCCTGGCAGTGGAGATCTACATCATCACTTGTATTGCAGATGGCGTTTGTCACCGTGAACCGTGCAGGCTGACGCATCTGCTCGAGCCGCCCTAAAGCGTGCGACAGAGGCAAACGACCTGCAGAGTCAGGCGGGAAGAAGATACTGCGTTGACATCCGAGTTGCAATGGCTGATGCCGCAACAAAAACATCAAAAACCATGTTTTGGACTAATAATCACTTTTTAATCACAATTCGATCTAGTTGTTTTCAGAATTTTCGTTTTGATCATTTTGGATCTCTGCAATGGAGCGTCCTCCTGAATGCATTCGAAGCCTTCAGGCAGCTGCCCAACTCTTGCTTGCCGGCTTAGCCGCCGGGACCCATTCTGCCATTGAGGCGGCGTCATTCTGTTGGAAGAACCAAACTTGTTAATGTAGCCTAACTGAGGCATATGTGCCCTGTGGGCTTGGCCGCAACAAGCACTAAGCAGTAGCACTAATATCAACTGTGGTCGAAGAGCAGTGTGATTTATTAATTGGATACTTAGCTGTACATCTTGTTTTTGAAGGCGGAGGAGCGTGCGACTGCCGCCAAAGCGCTATTCCAGAAAGTAGGCGGGAGAAGCGATTAGAAAGGAATACCTTTGACATACTGTACTGGAATGGTATCGAAAGTACTTGAGAAAGTAAACAGTTTCTTTCAGATCGAAGTGGTACTTGAGCACTTTTTTTCCCTCAGACTCGACTGACATCGGACAACCGAAGCTGTGCTTTGCTCGCCGAGGTGATCAGATGGGTGAGGCGAAATCTTCATATTTTCAAGGTCCGGAGCCTGGATCACTGCTCACGGTACCCAGTTTTCTAGCAGTGAGGACTCTCAACATCAACATATGTTTCAATACAAAAAAAGCATTAGACTCTTGTGCGCGGTAAAATGAACATGGAAACATTAGATTCTCTCAATAGAAATTTTCTCTGGGAATCCACTTCTTTGGTTCCATGTTCACTTTGTGCCCTGCAGGCCTGATTTGGTGGCACAGACTTTTGAAGCTCTCAAATATGGCCTTTGCTGACCCAACTTCTCAACTATTTTAACTCTGTGTTTATTCTTTCTGATTTCTTTCTGAATTTGGCACTTTGTACACCAAAGTGTGCAATCCATGACAAGCATTGAGCCGAGGTTGGGCAATAGCATGCAAAGGCAAATTCGAGGACTGAATTTTGACAAGAACCTGACCCTAAAAAAGGGAGAAGGGAAACACACACTGTGCTGCCTAGATCTGAGCTGAATTTTGACAAGAGAAAGCATTGAAAGATACTCAATGGTGTTCTGTGGCCTTCAGCAGAAACTTCACCAGAATCCGCCACAGGAGGGTATCGAGATTTGCACAGATGCAGCTATCCGCTTTCGACAGATTGGTGTCAAGAAGCTTGAGGTGTGGCAAATCTCTTCGCAAAGCTGTGAAGTGGAAAAACTGTGGCATCTTTGACATGGGCTGCTTGCCTCCGGATGTCTACCTTTTGTTTCCCCTTTTGTTTGCTCTAGCGTTGATATGTCCGGCTTTGCTCTTATTGTTTCCTGCAAAGGGTAGATCCATCCTGAAAAAGAAAGCGATCTCATGAGGGAGCCAAAGTCACGGATGACAGGTGGATGGTTCGGACAAGTTCTTTTCATAGTCACGAAGCGTGAGCATTCTGACCAACAGCACTTATGCATCAGAGTGCTCTTCAGTCTACTGTTTGCGATCTTCAGAGATAGGAGTATTTCCATAGAATCGCATTGCATAGAACCAATTGTTTGCAAATTTTGTTAGCCTTTGTAGTTTGAGCAACAGGAAGCCTTGGCTTGTTGACCAATTGAAGTGCTTGATTGCCGGATTGATCTAGGAGAGGGCCGAGGGTTTCCTGGGATTCTCTGCCTGACCTGGCTTCAGGCTCTTGTGTGCTACGGCATGGGAAGGCTCTTTTTGACTCGCTGTCCTCCCCTTAGAGGCGATGAGTCTGGCAGGTGGCCCGTGCCATGCGCAGAAGATCATCATGTCACACTTCTTAGTATGTTCTTATTCGACGTTCTCACAATATCTCACCGTCATTTGAAAGTGAGAGAATTTGAATTCACATATATACATACATATCTACATACATATATACATATATACTTATACATATATATATATATATGATATATGTAATATATCTTCAACGCAAGACCCAGTTGCCGAGGCATGCCACGGGAAGCTTCGGAGCTCGCGGAGGATGCAGTGATGGGCCTCCGGACGTTGCAGCCACCGCAATCCATGCTGCAGGCGACGCGTTCGGAGGTCGATGTCGAAACGAAACTCGGTGATGTCGACATCCGAAGATTCTTGACATTTATCTTCATTTATCTTCATACCCTTTAGATGTTTGGTTAACGTAAGGTATTCTGTTTAGATGTAGACTTAGTAAAGCAAACGGGAGTAAATTAGAGCAAAGTTAGAATAAAATTAGTATGTAGTATTTAGATGTTTATTTAAAGTGTTTACAACTTCTTTAGCAAAGTTAGAGTTGATTTATGTTGATTCACTACCCTTAGTACTGTCTTGTTGCTGTCTTGCTACTTCAACTTGCACTTACAAGTGGTGATTCTCATCCTCCTTTCTTGTCCTGTTTCTATTCTTCTCCTCCTTTTCTTCTTATTCCTCCTATTCTTCTTCCTGTTTGTCCTTGTTCTTCTTTTTTTTTGTATTCTTCTTGTTTGTTCTTCCTATTCTCCTTGTTTTCTTCTTTTGTTATCCTTTCTTTGTAGACTCTTCGCAGTGCCAGGCTTACGCTGCAGATCTGCTGGTGCAGGCGGGTCAAAGGTGTGCTCGATATCTCACAGGTTACCACTGTAGATTTGCACAGGAAAAAAATATCACCACATGTCACCATCATCACCATCATTTTCTCAAATACTTTGATGACTACCAAGTTTTATAGAAAAAACATTTTCTCATAGTAGATTAAATATGTTACTGAGTTTCATCACATTTACTCTGTAGATTTTGCTCTCATGACACCTCAGTCGCAGGCCTTCATCCTCAAGGGTGACAGTCGCTCTGCACTGCGCGTCACCAAGGAGAGTTGGGATGCCCAGTTTTTCACGATTTGAAGCATGTTGTGATTGATGTATGTAACAGTTATGTTGGCAACAAATTGTGCTATATATTATGCTATATTGATTCATCACCAATGGCAACCGACTATCACGTGCCAACCAAACAGACATACGTGGAGTTCTTTCAGTGACCGGGGGCTTGAAGATGAGCCGCATCCACTTCAAATCTCAGAGCACTGGCACAAGGCATTTGCATAGAAACATAAAAAATGCATGGAGATGAATGGAGATGAATGGTGATGGATGGAGATGAATGGAGGTAGGGAGGTTAGCTGAGAGGCAGAGAGGCTTCAAGAGAGTCGTTGTGTAACGCATAGCTTTGATGACCGTTGATGTCTCCGAGATTTGGACCACTTCAAAGCCAGAGCGGCAAGGCACCAGCGACAGCTTTCTCAACTTGATCATTTCTTTGCTCATTTATCAATCTAACTTTTTATTAATTCTTTGTTTATTTCTGAGGGAAGGCGTGTCATCACTTTGGGATGAGGAACGGAATCAAACGGAAGCAGATCAGAATTTGCGCACATCTTTTGATGCAATGGAGAGTTTCGGTTTGTGTCATGCGGGGCACTATGTAGATCAATGCGCCGTGGTAAGCTTTCTCATGACGGCAAATCAAGTATCAAAATGCGCAACACTGAAGCGGTTGCAACAGATTGACTGTAATTGCTGTTGATGGTTAACAGATTGTGGTTAACTCTGTTGCAACCGAAGTTAATGGTTAATTAAGTTGGTACAGAGTTAAGTTGGTTGATACTTAAACCATCAAGTTTACTTTATTTAAGTTGATAGTATTTAATGGTTAAGTGTTTACTTTAAAGAATGGATTCGATGTTGATGCTTAAGTTGGTGCTTAACTCTGCTTCAAGATCACCGATTCGTTGTGCCATCAGCCTCTACGGCCAGCAGTCTTTCGGCGCGATGTGGCGAGCGGCCTCATGGCAAGTGGCGCGCGTGGCGCGGGTGGTGAGCGGGCGCCGTGGGTGCGCCATGGAGGCCATCAAAGCCTTGGTGGAGCGTCGTGTGCAACCCATCTTGGAAGCTCGAGCTGAAAAAACTCACCAAGAGTCATCAGAGTCATCTGAAAGTCTTAAAAACAAAGTCATATCTTCATCATTATCTTCATCTTCATCTTCATCATTCTCTTCATCTTCATCTTCATCTTCATCATTCTCTTCATTTTCATTTTTCATCCCTTTCTGGTCTTCGAATCCATGTTCTTGATCTCTTCATCGGCCTTTTAGCAGTTGCACCACAAAAGGGCACTTGTGACTTGTCAGAGTTTGTTGCAACCAACTGTGTCCAGTTGTTATTGATGTGATTTCGCCAGCCTTCATTTTCCCACTTTCAAGAGTGGTCAAGCAAAAAAAGTCCACAATGGTCTGCAACTGAAAGAATCTGCAGCGAGAGGAGATGATCCGAAACAAAACAAAGATACTGTGTCAATGCATGACTGAATTAGCGACTTCAATTGGTGAAGTGCAACAAAGTGGAAAAGGAATGCGAATCATAGGAAATGGAATGCTCTACGAAAAACACGTTGAATTCAAGGAATGTCTTGGGAGTTCCAAGGAAGAAGAAGCTGAGCTGCGAAGAAAGGCTGCAGAGGTGGAAGCTGAGATGGCAGCCAAGAAAGCGAAGGAAGCGGATTGGAAGCGCCGGAAGACTGAAGCTGAGGACCGCAGAAGCGCACAACTTACAGCGAAAGATGTAGAAAAAAGGGTGAAGGGCTGCATGTTTACAATGTAAAGACATGTGGTTCTGAAGAGCTGCATATTTACAATGTAAATCATGATTTTGTGTTTCCATCTCTCTCTCCCTCGAGTTCCTCTGTTGGCGTCTACCACCTCTCTTGTCTGATGATTTTGTTGCTTTGGGGTTCTGCGGAGTTTTCGATATTGACATTTCTAGTCATTGCAAGCTTTTTATACTTGGAAGTTTCTAGCATTCTATTTGCCTCTCAACAAGTGGGACGCGGATGAAATATGCAATTTTTACAGACACACCGTTCAGACAGAACACTTGTGAGACCAAATGCCTCCATCGGATTGCAAACAAATCGAACACTGGACAGAAAGATACTCAGTAACAGTATGAAACAGGGTACTCAGAAGATGTCAGAAAAGCAGAGGGACCAGATGTGAAGATGATTGAAGATGAATCAACATTTTGACATCGACAAAAAGAGCTGCCTGTGCAGCATTCGCAAGGAGCTTGCAGCCTTCCAGTTGGCTAAGAAAGAGGAGAGCAGGCGAGGCAAAGCAGCTGGTTGAGAGACTGACCTTGAGTCAGACATTTTGCAGATTTGCAGTGCACTAAAATCCTTCAATTGCTTTCAAAACTGCTGAAGTATTGAGTGCTTTCAAGGAGGTGATGTCTCTTTGGTGATTTTTGGTGGCCTCTGATGTCTGTCCAGCTCAGCAGGCTCAAGATTTGTGATTTGCGCGACCAGAAGATTCGTGGCATTGAGTCTCAAAAAGCCAAGATGTCCGACATCAAACAAAAGGCCCGGGAGATTGGCGATGAACGTCTCCTGGTCGAATATGAACGTGTGCTTAGCATTTGGTAAACAGAAACAGGAAGGATTTACATGATTTTTGGCAGCACGTTTTAATGGTTGCCAACTTCCCGAGGTATTGACGATCGTTTGGCGCGAGTTCGTCAAAGCACCAGTTTGGAGCAATATGTGCAACCTGGCTGCGTAGGCATCGCCCCTTTCACTTTCTGCCAAAGTGAAAATCACAGCTGGAACTTTCGGATCTCGCTGCTGGACAGGGAGGCAACTTGGAGTTGCTTGGAGTTTGGTGCTTGAAGATGCTTGGAGCTTAGGCAGAGTTGCCCCAACGACGGCAGCGCCTTGAGGGAGTTTGCTGAGCTCCATCACCAGGAGATCCAACTCTCAGATCAGATCAAGAGGATCAAATCGGACATCGCCAAGCTCGAACAGGCACACGTTGCCATGCAACGCATTGGGAAACGAAGGACTAAGGCTTTCCTAAGGTAGTCTTCATGTAGATCTTTGTAGTCTTTACTCCTAAGGAAGTCTTAATTTTCGGTTTGAACTGCACTTGACACTTCGGTGACGTCTCTCTGAACATCTCCAGGTCGAACAGCAGCAGCAACAGTTGGCAGATGATGCTGCCCAAACGCTGCAGAGCTTGCAGGAGGAACTTCACAGCAAGAACCACGAATTGGAAACAGCACCGCAGATGCAGAGTGGCCCCCAAAGTGATGTGTTTGTCCTACTGGAACACTAGTTAGAAGAGGGTTTTTGACAGCAATATGAAACTTCTTGAAGGAAAAGCAACCTTATTTTTGTGATGTCAACATATCGCCATTGAAGCTGGCGTTGAGAGTTCCTTTGTGTAGCAAGGTTCGTGGTGCTTGATTTTGCTGGTGTGGAATAGCATCTGTGTGTATCTGCCAATATGTAACATAGTGACCGCCCAAGGTGATGGCGGAAGTTTCCAAAATATAGAGCCTACAGGAAGACTGAGTTTTTTGAGATGAAGTGATGGTGTGTATGATTGTAGAAAATGATTATAATGATGATGGTGTTTTTGCTCTTCCGGTGTTTTTTGTTTCTGGTGTTTTTTCTTTGCTGCTGTTTTTTGTCTCTGATGATTTGTTGTCTCTGGTGTTTTTTTTTGTCTCTGGTATTTTTTGTCTCTGGTGACACTCATTTGGTTGTTAGACTTACTTGGCTGTGACACTTTCTTGGTGGAGTCACTTACTTGGCTGTGTCACTTTCTTGGCTGTTACACTTTCTTGGTTTCGTCTCTGGATTTTTTTTGTCTCTGGTATTTTTTGTCTCTGGTATTTTTTGTCCCTGGTGTTTTTTTTGGTCTCTGGTGACACTCCCTTGGTTGTTACACCTACTTGGCTGTGACACTTACTTGGCTGTGTCATTGACTTGGCTGTGTCACTTACTTGGCTACTAGACTTACTTGGCTGGGACACTTACTTGGCTATGACACTGACATGGCTGTGACATTTCCTTGGCTATGACACTTACTCGGCGTTTGCTGCTGCTGCTGATGATGATGATGATGATGACGACGACGACGACGACGACGATGATGATGATGATGATCATGATTCTCATCATGATGGTGATGATGACGATGATGATGAGTCTGACTGATGATGATGGTGATGGTGGTGATGATACTGATGATTATCTTGCTCCAGTCATCGTTGAACGTCTGAAAACGTGAGAAATGCCTGGCTTTTGATAGTGTAGACATCGAACATGTTGCAAAATCGACATTTTTTGATACTTTCAACATCTGATCAAAGACATCGCAAATCCACGAGTTTTTATTGATCTTCAGTCCCAAAGGTGCGTTTCGCCTATGCCAAACGCAAATTTGCAAAAAGCTGAGTGACCGCCTAGGTTTTTGCAATTTTCATTTTCCACCAGGTTGAACATTTGCGTTACTCTTTTGACAATTCACCTTGTCAAAACATGCACAAAGGTCCCGACCATGCTAGTTTTTTACGACTTTCACTTTCCATGAAATCGAAAATTTGCGTTTCGCCACAGTGCGGTGCAATTTTTTGAATGTATCCTGTTGCAACATGTGAGAAAAATCACGCGAGGTCCTCAGACTTCCAAATGTGCGTTTCGCCCACACGAGGCGCAATTTTTCAACATCGCATCTGCAAAAATAGCCTCGTCAATGACAGTTTTTTGCGATTTTGACTTCCAAATGTGCGTCTCAACGTAATTTTTGTTGATCCATGTCCCAAGTGACCTCCCCACCCGACGTTTCACGGACCCTACCTTCTGACACATCCCAGGCCAGAAGAACTTGTAAAAGACAGCATTTCGCGCATTCTGTATAGGCAAATTTTTGCACGTCTGTGAAACTATCTCTCTGATTTGACTAACTAGCTGACTGCAGCAACTTTCAATATATCGGAGGTTTGGAGATCCAAACTTCCTTCGATTCGATATGAACGAACATGGCTACATGACTCCATGACATTCTGACATCACATCAGCCTTGACTTCGAACTTTGCCATCGGCTTCGAACTTTGCCATCGAGACTACACCTTTGCTGTTTGGTTGTGTCCCAAGGTGTCAACGTCCTGGGAGGTACTGCGTCGGCAGCGACAGGAAAGTCATCTCTACGAGGACTGGTGGGACTTCATAGGTGGGGAAGAACTTTGTTGCGGAAGAAATAAGCAGAATGAAATGGAACAGATATAATTGATATAGTATTCCGATGCTAACAGTGATGAATCAATGGATGCTTGGTGATTGAATTCATGGATGCTCACAGTGTACAATGCTTAATGAAGGCCAACATTGATGACATGGAAGATGATTCGCCCATGGGGTTCACTTGATTAGAGGTTCACTTGATTGGAAGGTCGGTGGCCCAATACAAATCTTGTGTTCTAAAGAGCATTGACCCAGAAGATGTATATTCAACAGTGCTACAAATTCGAGTTTCTGGCACTCCAAAGATGACGATCTGCATAAGTGGCCAACAGCAATGCATTGGTCCAGCTCCAAAGGAAATCTGTAGGAAACCGAGTTTCTGTGAGACTCCAAATCTCCTTGGAGGAGTCTCTCACAGTTTGTCCTCTGTGAGTCTCTCTGACAGTCATCTCTTCGTATCTCTTCATAGAATGGCCCCCTCAATATTTCAAGTACTCTCTGAGTACTCTCTTCTCTCATTTTGTCTTCCTTGGGCTCCCAATGTTTAAAGCTCTCCAGGAATCTTTGAAGCGAACTGTCAGCTGGGTACAGCGTGTGT
Source organism: Symbiodinium kawagutii (assembly GCA_009767595.1). NCBI lineage: Eukaryota > Dinophyceae > Suessiales > Symbiodiniaceae > Symbiodinium > Symbiodinium kawagutii. Next base: position 424,741 of record VSDK01001179.1, read on the forward strand.
ATCCCGACGTGGTGATCTCCACAGAGTTGCTGCCAGTGCTGAGGCTTCAAAGACAAGAGACGCAAAGCTGCAACCAAGAAAAAACATGACTGCAACAAACCACGGCAAGTTAACTCAAAACAACATGGCAACACTCCAAGATGGAACAACTCATTGGAAAGAGACTGACCAGTTTTTCTTAACCCGTTTTGTTCTAAATGAGCACATGATGTACCTCTCCACAACCGGAGCGCTAACTTGAGGAGCATGAAAGCGGCTTTATTTTCCTCTCACTCGGCGGAGTTGTTGGACCTCCACTGCTCTGCCAGTGAGTTACGAGCCATTGGACCTCCAGATGTTTTGGAGACCTTGGTGCACGCAGGTGCTAAACTCATGTAAACTGTGTGCTGAAGCAGGTGTTCCATTTAGAAGTTATGCAGAATGGAAGAGTGGAAAAAAGAGTTGAAAAAGAGTGGAAAAAAGAGTTCGAATTGAAAAGGAAGAACACTTTGGAATTGAAAATATAAAATTTCCAAGAAGACTTTCAGTTTTTCCTTTAAACAAGTGAACATTTCGAGTGTCCAAAACCAGTGTCCAAAGTGTCGGCCCAGCTGCAAGGCCTTTCAGCCAAAGAGCTCAAAGACATGGGCTTCGAATGCACAGATTTGGTGGACTTCTTCGAGGTGACGGATTTGGTGAACGCCACCTTTTCCAAGGTCCGAACGAGAAAGTGAAGCTCTGAAGGAAGTTCTGTAGGAAGAAGTGAAGAGAGAAGATCTGTAGTGACCGTAGTCTTTATCTTGTTGCCTTTGGTTTTCTAGTCTGGATTTTTCTATACCTTTTTTCTGTATCTTTTATTTTTGCATTTGGCAAAACATTTGGTGACAGGAAGAGCTCGGGCAGTGCCCAAAGATTCGCAGCAACATTAAGGGTCTTCAGCAAGCCGGTTTCTTGGCGATCACAGAATCGGGGAGATGGCGAATGTTGAATGATGATTACTGCTGGTTGATGGTCGGTCAATGACGACTCATTGTGGTTATGGGTGATGGTGACGCAGAATCACAACGCGGTCACCTTGATGTGCGTTGCTTGGCACTTGAATTCGATCACTGGCACCTTGAAACGAGACAACAGATACCAAGCGAAACGCTTTCAGGTTACCAGGCCTCTGAACTCAAAGCGATGGGCTTCCTGTTCGAAGATCTCACCAAGCACTACGATGCAGATGGCATGTTGCGTGCTGGCTTTGGCAAGGTGCGGAGGAAGAGGGGAAGATGAGGGGAAGATGAGGGGAAGATGAGGGGAAGATGTGGTTGAGGAAGGTCGAGGATAGGAATAGCTAGGAGATGCCTAGGAGGGTCACGGGGTCGGATACGCATTCAACTGTTGGGTCGCATGCGCATTCAATTTGAGGGTCGGATACGCATTCAATTGGTGCAGATTTTCTGAACGGATAGAAAGATTTCCATGTTCACATGTCATGTCATGGCACCGGATATCCCTTTCCCTGGGTGCTGTGGTAGATACGATCGTCTGTCCCTTGCCCCTTTCCCCCCCCTGTCCTTTCCCTTGTGATGTGAGAGGATGGACCTGTCCCCGGCTCCCTTTCTCCCTGTCCTTTCCCTGGGTGCTGTGGTAGATACGATCGTCTGTCCCTTGCCCCTTTCCCCCCCCTGTCCTTTCCCTTGTGATGCGAGAGGAGTGACCCTCTCTTTGTGTGTGCAGTTGACCCAAGTCCATTGCGTGCTCAGGTGACCCTGATTTTGCGTGCTCAGGTGACCCCCCCACCCCTAGGAGGAGTTGGAGGAAAGAGTCTGCCATATGGCAGACTGCAGGAGGAGTTGCTGGATCACTATCCACAGATGGTTTTCGAGCTGAAAGAGCTTGGAATCTCGGCAGAAGGAATCCATGTGGAACGGACGATGTGAATGTCGCTTTCCTTCTAAGCATAAGGGAAGTAAGGGAAGAGTCTCTTTGGGATGGGAGGAAGATAAGGAAGGAAGGAAGTCTAGGGGAGCGCCGACACAGCACGTGTTTTTTGTGCATCTCTTAGGATACCCGGCTCGTCTTCTGAGAGAACTGGGCTTCACGGTCACAGAGCTGTCTGAACACTTTGACGCTCGTGAGATCGTGGATGCGGGATTTGTCAAGGACACCCTTGGCGCTTCGAATTTGATTACTTGTCACGTGTCACGTGTGCTTATTCTGAAAATCACGTGATTTTGAACAAATGTACATAATTGATTCAAATTTTATTCTTTCATATTCTTTCGACACTTTCGTCTTAAAGGGCATTTTGCCACCGTTCCATGCCTTTACAAATTTCTTTTGCAGTTAATGTGCTGCCTCCAGGACGAACTGCTCCAGTACCGCACGATCGTCTTTGAACTGAAGAAGAACGGTGCCTGTACCGCAAAGAAACAAAGAAATCCATAGGCCTTTGAATCTTCGACATGACTCCATACAGTGTCAGGCATTCCGACCTGATTGAAGGGTCAAGAACAGAGGTGTTCAGAACAGTACAAAACAGCTCTGTCAACTGGAGTAGTCTTCGCACAGGTTTGACTGAAGATAGCATCACTGCAAAACTTTCTTCACACTGCCAGCTTTGCTTCGACAAGCATCAAGCATGATCAGCGTAGCTTTACACAGTGTTAAGGCAAGCATGGCTTTACATCAGTTTGTCCACACAGATGCATCAGTTTGCACGTGATCTTCGTTCGCGCTAGGCCTTTCTGCATGTGATCTTCGAAGCTTGGGCTTCACAGCCCACGAGCTGGAAATCTTCACGCCGCTGGAGCTCGTGCGCGCAGGCCGTGAAGATCAGTGACAGTTTGTAAAGATCTGAAGAAAGTGAAACAGAATTGAGAACTCGAAAGTGGAAGGAATCAGAAATCGAAAAGTGGAAGGAATCGAAACAGAATCGAAACAGAACAGCACTGCGCCAGAGGTTTCTCCGACGATGAGCTTGTCATGGCTGGCCACCCGCGACGGCTGATTGAGGTTCAGACCACTCTGTGCTTTTGGTGCTTGGGATGTATTTTTTTAGTTCTTCCAGATGCTTTCGGCAATTTTTGCCGAAAAAATAAAAGGTCAGAATTGAAGCAAAGGCTGACCTGAACGCAACAGACCTGCTTTACATCTTCAGCTTCGGGAACCGTTGTATGCATAGGAATGGTGTCTTTGGCAGGCAGCCTTTGCTGAAGCCTCGGGCTCCGACCTGGCAGACTTCAAAAAGCAAGAGCTCAAGGCAACTTCAAAAGGACAATGTGATTTAATATGATCCATTCAAAATCCTTCAAGCAGAAACTTGAAACTTCAAACAGATTGGAAATAGTTGGATTCAATTGGATATGGGTCCATTCAATCATGATTTGAAATTTGGACATTAAAATCTTGAAATTTCAATTTTTTTCATAGTCTTCGATGTCTTAGAAGTCACTCACGGTCCATGGAGACTTTGAAGAACTCGCCCAGGCCGCTGGCTTCACAGCGCGGCAGCTCTTTCCTGATTCGCTGGGCCCAACTGCGTGGTTTCGATACATGATGATCTAAGTGAAGCTGGTGAAACACTGTGAAACTATGGGAATCATTAGGATGAAATTATGAGAACATGTGGGAAACATAGAGATGTTTCATGATGCGCTTAATACATGACAATGAAGCTGACAGATCATTCCGTTTAACAGGAAGTGTTGGGTGAACATCTTTCTGCTTGGTTCGACTTTGACAGAATCAAGCGAAGTCGCGCTGTTGCTAATCATGGGCATGCAGTCGCACAGTATACATTGCTCTGGCAAGAGAGTTGAAGAAGGCACATTTTTGAAACGTGAGATTGTTTGGGGTGTCCACAAAAAGAGGTGCGCACCCCCAAAGCGCTGTTCTCAGTGATCATGTGGGGGAAAACCGCTGGTCTTTCCTCTATGGACCTGATGTAGAGACCATTTAAACACTGTCATGAAACCATAAAAAAGACATCCCGTGCAAACCAGAAGTAAAGGACATACGGGGTATACTTCACCTATCTTTACCTAATCTTAGTTTGCTCTTTGCTAAACACGGCACTGCTGCGGGCCTCCCTTGCATGTCCAGACCAATGTGCATACAAAATCATAATAGGAAGTATATAAACCTGTCGCCAGTTCAGACCTGACTCACCTTCAACTCTTTTGCAGAGCGGAGCCCTATTTTCCAAGTGGAAGCTGACCGTGTTGGCAGACGCTGATGTGGGACATCAAAGGATCGACATCTCAGAGCCTCTGCTGGCCGACTGGCCATGTACATAGCCTAGTGGCGCCTTGCAGATTTTGTTGTGTCCATTCCCTGAAGGAAATCGAGTCCATTCAGAGCACAGAACATAAAGATCACTCAGGGCTTGGGCCAAATTTGGTGTCATGGAGTTTCACAAGCAGCTCCATGCAGCTCCACCATTTATGGAAGTCACAATGTTTGGCTGAACTCTCCACACGTTTGATTGTGGACCTCGACTGGCCATGAAACTGGATTTTGCTTCGGGATTTGGGCATTTGCAGAGCATAGTGCTGTCTTCTTCGTCTGTCCCGCACGATGTTATGGTGAAGACAACAAATTGGAACCAAAACATCCCAGTGTCACCGTTCTTTTTGGCCTGCAGGCGTGAGCAAACGCTGATGCCAAGAGCCCAGAACCACCGAAAAGTAGTGTCCAACCGCGTCGTTTCTGCACTGAGATTGACAGTGTCATGTCCAGTTTGGGCGATGCAAAATGTCCTCCTTCGTCCTCGGTCCTCCTTTCCCATGGCACATGTCCTCTTCGTCCTCCATGACAGTCCTCTAAGGCTTGCTGCAACTGGTGCAGTGCATAACTCCTGCGAAAATTTTGTAGAAGCGCAGAAGGTCTTGGAGGAGGCAGAAGCAATCGAAAGAATTAAGGAACTCTGAACCAGAAGCTTTGAAATCTTTTGAAGTTTTGGAAAGTTGTTGAAGGCAGAAAACTGGCAGCAAAAACTTTATTCGGAAACTTTTAAACTTTTAGAGTGACTGAACTGACACGTGTCAGGCTCAAACCTTGACTTCCGATCTGGGAGATCGCAGGTGCAGCTGTTGAGATCACTCGGCACAGAGAAATCCCCTGCAGAACCCGTATTTCCACAACAAAAAACTGAGAAAAATGGATTAATGCAGATTGAAAATCGAGAAATTTTCATTTCGACCTTAAAAACTATATGCAACCATTTAGAAACATGGCATATTGGGGTTGAGAATCGGCCAGGAAGAAGCAGTCCCACCATTGTTCAGTGACGTGTTTCCACAGTCCGCACAGGTTGGAGGGCTTGGTGTTGAGAGAAATGGCCTTTGCTCAGCTGCAGAGGAGCCGAGAAACCGCAGCACTGAGCAGTGAAAGCCACTGAGCCTTACCCAAGCAAGACATAGCAAGATTTCCGGGCTGGATCTACAGCAGATTGTTGGTTTTCATGGCAACTATGAACTGACAGTACTCAATTGTGGTTTGATCATATCCTCTATATTTCTCTACAGTCTGTACAGTCTATAGTGTCTTATTCCTCTATATGTCTCTATAGTCTGTAGTATCTCTATAGTATGTCTAGAGTCTACATAGTCCATAGTATGTCTATAGTATGTCTTTATAGTGTGTCTATGGTCTGCTGCAGTTGGTGTCCTCTTGTCATGTCAGCAATGCCACAGGAACGCTTACGACGAAGCCTTGGCCGCTTGCGGAGAGGCGAGACGGACCTGAGGAAACGCGGGAAACACGGGGGTCCCCATGGTTCCAAGGCGACGATGATGGGCCCTCATTTTTGCAAGAAATGATTTTTAAATCATGGTTGAGATTAAGTGATGATTACAATCCAGGTCAATGCCGTTGATAATATGTTCTTGAGATATTTGCATATTTGATATTCTTAATATGTTGCTGATATATCGTTGATGGTCAATTCAATCAGGTTTTTAGAGATGTAAAAACATTCGTAAAAATCGTTCATGATGGCTGTGTTGATGTTGCTTCGTGAAAGTTTCGCAGCTATTCGCAGTTCGTTTCGAGCTCTGCCACGAGGCGATGTCTGCGTACCAGGCTGCCGGCGACCGCCTCGGAGAGGCCACTGGGTTGGATGACCATCCGTTTTGGGTTGGAACCATCATTGTTCGACCACCATTCACCGATTTCACCGTCATTTTTAACTATGAATTATAAGACTTCAGCAAGAAATACTGAGAAATCCCAAGCCATACCAAGCAACGTGAAACATCAATGTTTTCATTTTTGAACAACAAGCGTGGTGGTTTTTGGTTGCCTGGTTGAAGAAATATTTCACGAAGCATCAACCGTCATCAACCAGCGCTGGTTGTGACCGGATTCATTTGTACTTATACCTAACATTGCGCAACCATCAACCATCACCAACAATCATTAATCAGTGCACCATCTCTAATCATCAATATAATTGGCTTCTCAGCCAATACGAATCATTATCGTCAATAGTTGATTGAAAAGGATGGCTGATAACAGTATCAACTCAAATCATCACTGAACAACAATTCTTACGACAGTGTTGTTGCACTAGTGCCTAAACATGTATATCAGGAGGGAACCGCAAGGGTGCCCTCTTCAAGTGGAGTGTTTGGCATGATTCTTTTCGCAAGAGTAGCTCGCAAGAGTCCATGAGAGTGTCCTTCAAAACTGCCTAGTAAGAGTCTCACCCAGGATTTTTACCCTATTAGCAAGAGTATTATACCTAGGGTGCGAGAGTGTCAATGCAAGCAAGTCTTCTGGGGGAATTTTGCAATGTCGCATTGGCGTTGTGCTACCTGTTTGTTGTTGTTTGTTGTTTGTTGTTGCTTGCTACCCGTCGTACTTTTCATTGCTGAGCCCGTCGGCGTAACAATTTGAGCCGTCGTGGTAACGGTTAAATGACCGTCGTAGTAACGGGTGCCGGCCCCCGTCGTGGTAACATGTAGGTCAGCAGAAAGGTCACACGGATGTTGCACTTGGGGTGAGTCTGTCACTGTCACTTAGTTTTCTGTTCCCATGAGGACGGCCAAGCAGTGCTACCCAATTCTCAATGACAAAAACTCAGGTTTCGCAATAAATAACCGCTTGACCGTGTTTGACGGTGAGAGCCCCTTTGTAAGGCTGCAAGTTCAATTGTGGTGCAATCTTTTCCGCAGCCTGCGTCGTGGCCGCCAGGCTTCATGTTTGTCTTGCATGGTGCAAGTGAAGAGCAAGAAGGAGGACTTCTACTCCGCATCCCAGGCCGAGCAACATCATTCTTTCACTCAAGCTTTGTCTTGTTCAAAACCTGGAATTCTTCAATTCATTCGTAATCATGTTTAACAACTTTTTCATTGGCCAACTACATCCTTAGAACAAAATTATTCATTATATTGATTGGTTGTTGCCATGTTGTTGCCCTGTTGCACGGGTTTTTCCACGTCCGAAATTGGGGACTGTCCCGCGCAGGCAGCCAATGAGCAGCGAGCCATCTTCCAGCAATTGGGAGATCGTAGTCGAGAGGCGCCTGGAGACCATGCAGCTCTCACGGGCCGAAAGCAGATTGGAAACATGCATATTTTCTTGCATTCATCCTTTTTTTGCAGGGTTTACACCATGTATGTAAGATCATATGATGTGTTGGAAAACATCTGAGCAACTGTTGTCCACTTATTGCGATGAAATTGTTGTAATTTTTACTACAACACTTTCAAACTACCCCGGCATCGTTCTTGTTCCAATCATATGACATTCATGTCACAACAATCAAACATTGTTTTCAAGATGACCTCCCATTACCCCAAGAGCTCATCCGCAAAAGCTCAACTCAGAAAACTCGACTCATTACTCAAATCAGAGCCCTGTAGCACTGACTTTCAGACAAAACGTTCGATATCCTTTTCCTCAAGATTGGAAATGTTAAACTAGATAAGATTCAAGTACTTAAACTAGATTGAGAATGCTTGCTACAGACATGTTGCCTAGACCTGTGACTGTTAAAGCAAGGTGACCTCCAAACCGACCAGCTGTAGACAGTAGACCTCCAATGATTCTCATGCTTCACAAGCTTCACAGTTCAAGCCCTGCGAGGCCACGTGCTTGCTGACAGCTGCAGGTGGGAGCAGTGAAGCAGTGCCACCTGCCGTTTCCGTTGCGTTGGGTATTCGGACATCGACAGGTTGCCTCAGCAGTGACAACAACCTGGACCAAGCACTAGCGCTGGCCATGGCCCAAGCTAAAGCAGATAAAGGGATGGAAAAAAAGAACGACATGCAGAAGAAATAGAAATAGAAAATGCTTCAATCCCTTTCAATCCCCCAATCCATGAAGCAAGTTGTGCATTTTTGAAACAAAGCCGTCCTTCAGTCTTCCAACCTTTCCTGAACTCCTAGGCTGATGAAGCTTATGACATTTGCCGTGAGATAGAGGATCCAGCCGGAGAGGCCTCACGAGTGAGCCACGATACGCTGTTTTCAGCTTTTGGCAAATAAGAATGCCTTGACTAAGTGTTTGTACTGTGCTATGTATCTATTGTTTAAACATGCCTTCATATCTAGCCTTTCTACTGTGTTTCTACTCTCCTTCTCTCCGAAATTTCAGCCACTCGCCTAGGCACAGGCGTTGATGGCACAGTCAGAGATCATCAGTCAAAGAGAGGAGTTTGGATCTTAGTCAAAGCCCAACAAACAGAGTATTCAAGCTCACTCAATGCAGCTTGCTCTACAGCTTGAAATGCTCCAAGTCTTGTATGTTACCAGCTGTTTCAGCGATGAAAAGCGATTTCATTCCAGCAGGCTTTTCATTTCTTGCTTTTCCAAGAGAAGATTGCTACTTTTCATTTCTCTCCTCGAGCGCTTTCATTCTGTGAGTTGAAGATTTCTTTCGCTCAGTATGGAGACGGCGGTGGAGAAGGCGAAAGAGATGCGCCGCCGAGGGAAAGATATCCGGCACAGGCGCATGCTAACGATAGGGCCGCGGTGTCGCAGTGTCTTCATCCAATCTTTTGTTTACATTACACAATCTTCTCTTCTTCATTCAATCTCATCCAATCTTTTGTTCATTATATAATTTTCTCTTCTCTTTGTTTCAAACATTTTGAAACAAGAAATTGGATTGAAGTGTTAACAAATTGCAGCTGTCTGGCGATGAAGTGACTGCAGCTGCAAGGTTAGTCGAAGCACAAGCCTGTAAGGTGCGTGGACGGGACTTGTACCAAATTTGGAGATTTTGATCTCCAATGAAGTTGTAATATGCAGTACGTCAAGCCAGGATATGTTTTGGAACAGTTACAAGGACCTGTTGTTTGAGCAAGCTATCCCTGAAGCGAATAGACATAGCTGCAAAGCTTAAGGCTTAGGAAGATTTGAGGAAGACTGGAACCGAAGACAAGAAGCTCCCAATGCCAAAGGATTTCAATCGAACAGAAGTTGCACTTGGTGCTCAGTGCCATCCTCGAAGCGGACGAATTGGACATGGCGTGAGGCACTGGCGAATGTCTTCCAGACCTTTGAACGTATGGTAGAAGCCGTGCGGGCAGCCAACGAGGTGGATTTCTTGGCATTCCTGAAACTTGCAAGACATATGTTGACATGAAGTAGAAAATGGTCAAAAGTCAAAAGTCTATGTATTTGTTAAGGTTGGCCACTGACAAAACAGAAACTTTAATGATTTTGTGTTGCCACTTCAAGGTGTGAACGGTGGCATATTCTTTCTAGAATTTGTTCTTTAACGAAGCAGATTTTCGGGGGGAGGGGGGGGCGGGAAAGGATCTGGAAATCGGGCCGGTGTTCTTTCGGTTGTGAATACATGCCGATGCCGGTGCACAACGTAGAGGGACGGATACCTACATCGATTTCTTCTGTACACGCATATTTGCGCAGAATTATAGGCACATCAATGCAAGTGCGTATGATGACACTTTGCATCTACCCAGACTTCAGAAATTGTAAACTCGTAGCAACCTCGTAGTAAGCTTGTAGTAAACTTGTCAGACTTCAAGGCTGTCCAGCTCGCCAAGAAAGCGACTTACAAACCGATCATCGTTGAGATGATGCCGGACGCCCCAGCACAGCGATGTGGAGAGTTGGGACCGTGGGATGCGCTGCAGTGGTTCCACAGTGTCCGTTCGACATCTGACTGACACATCCGAGGCTGTTGGCTGTGAAGGTGAACAGCTCATTAGTCTTGCAAGACGGCGCTCAGGTCAGCACTGGGGGCCCTTTTTGGGGCTGGAAGTAGCCTTGGAAATCCTACAGATGTCTTGCACGTTTCATGTCTTCGTGCTTTCTTTGAGGGAATGAGGTTTTCAGTGGCAACAGAGGACTTGGGACGTCACAGGATAGTGGGACTGGCAACATACATATTTGGAGCATTGTGTGATCTAACCTTTTCAGCGCACACGTAGAGTTGGAAGCACACCTATAGTCATCAATGGCATCACTCCGATGGAAGCACGTTTCCATCCCGCAACGTTCCACCCCACATCAGGATTGATCAACCAAGATTCATGGGAAACATGATGAAACATGTGAAACTTGCAGGTGTCTATGCGAGGTGCAGAGAAAGCAGTGCGTCCTGCGAGAGAGGTGCCCTGAAGAATCCGTGCGACGTTGCTTGTGTTTCCTTTCTTTCATGTTTGAAGTTTTTGAACATACGAAAGACAATCAGATTGTTTGAGGCAAAGTTTGTGTTTTTGCTTTGCTGCCTGTGCCGAGACTTGTATTTGATGACTTCAGGCGGTGACAGTTGCCAAAGCAACTGGCAAGCGGTCTCTAGTCAGTGATCCACTCAGGGATTGTGACAAATTGATCAAAGAAAGGACATCTACAAGATTCTACAAGTATATAATTGGCATTTTTGCACACCTGTGAAACCTGTGTAAGTTTTTCAACAATTGCAAATTGACAAGGTGCTTAGAGATTCGGATTCCATAGGTGTGGCCATCAACAGTTCAACCATGTTCAACATCAACCTCAACATCTCCAAAAAGTCAAAGCTCCAAAATCCTCCATGACACATATGACATATGACACCATGGCCTGCGACCAAGGCACTTGCCTGTATCAACTGGCAGAAGTGCAGCTGATGTCTTACCAGTTGGGCCCAGCCATGAGCTCGGCCAAAGAGGTGCGGGGCAGCTTTGAGAGAAGAAAACGGAACCTGAGAAGGAGAAGAAAGAAATCTCAATTAGTTTAGAGGAAGAACTATAGATAGTCTCTATACTTGTAATGAGAAGAGGAAGTTTTGTTTGTGAGCTTTTTTGTCCAAAAGCCTATAGAGGGAAGGTTTTTTGTATCTGAAAAAAGGAATGGTGAAAGAATGATGGAAAGAATGAGGGAAAGCTTTTGACAAGAATGGGGGGAAAAGAATGGAGTGCCATGCATGGGGATAGAAAAGGGCAAAGGGGGAATCAGGCCACTCTCAGTTTTTGGAATCATTTTGAAAGAATTTTCACATCTGCCATGGGTTTCAGATGAGCGACTCTGAGTAACACAGCCTTTTTCCGAAGTTTTGGGCACCGGAGAACGACCCCGAAGCCTCTCCACGGCTTGGGCGCTTCTGGCCAGGCATTGGACAAGTTTCGTGAGGCTGGCGACAAAGCTGGAGAAGCTGGTGCCGGAGCCTCGTGAGTTCTCGCTCAGCAGCGAATTTCTTCAAAGAAATCGTACACAACTTATGAACAAAGTTAAACACTTGCATATTGAATCATCCTAACTTGTATATTGAATACTTCATTGCATACTAATTTGAATAGAATCATTTCAAACCATGTTGAATAATAGACTATAGACTTTATTTTTCAATACATTGAAGAGCCGAAGATTCCCAGTGAGACAGTAAAAAGGAACATCGAAGTCACAAAAGCCTCTGCCAGAGACAAACCTATCAAGGCAGTGATCCTCATTGGAGAGACTCACTATGCTGGTGGTAAGCATGACAAGGCACCTGTGGGGCCCGACTCCCGTTGAATGCTTTCGAAGCAAAGAAGAGTTGAGAGAAAGTGCACCTAGTTTATATATATATATTTATTTATTTATTTATTTATTTATTTATTTATTTATTTATTTATATATATATATATACATATGTATATCTAAAACAACTGAAAGACAAACATAGCAACGAGTGGTAGTTGAGTCCTTTGGGCTTGCGTTGCTTGGAGGTTCTAATTCATTTAGGAGGCTCCACATATTCTGACTCGAACTTTTCAGGGCATTTTGCAGATGCTTAGATTCCGCTTGGGCCACGCATTTTATTGCTGCTTGGTGTCAGGCAGAGGAGACAGTGAAGGAAGGCATTGAGCTGGCTCGGCACCTAGCAGTTCTTGTTTGCAGAGAAGTGTGGAACAATCTTTTCAAACGGAACAATTTATGTATATATATATATATATATATATATATACATATTTAACATACATAACTAGTAAAGCAAGTATATATTTACTTTCTGTGCACTTTCTTCTTTTTTCCCCAGAACATGCGGAACGGTTTCATTGGGTGGCAGGCCACCGAGTGCGGTGACCAGAGGAAAGAGTTGATGGCTCAGATGCTCACAGGGCTTGGCTTGGGGCACCAGAAGTTGACAAAGATATCTGAAGGTGAAATGAGAGAAATGAGATATGACTGAAAGGTGTGGCAATGAAAGGCGATGGATATGACTGGAAGGATGAGGAGTGAAGGATTGTGAAGGGCAATGCAGTGATAAGGATTCGGTCGAAGGCGACGTCGCTGAGGTCGTACGGCAAGGCGCTTCTTCAGCAGATCAACGAGAGCCTGAGCCCAGGAGGACACGGCGAGGACACGGCGAGGACACGGTGGCCCTTGGGGACTCGGAGAGACACGGAGAGACACGGCAGACATCGCCACACGCGATGCAGCACGAAGCACAGAGCAGTTCCCCAGGTCGGCGAGCACAGCAAGAAGCAGCGATGGCGGCGCGACCGGCCATGGCTCGGGATGCCCAACGTGACCTGAGATCTTGTGAATCTACTTGGATCTACTGAGATCTACTTGATTTTAAGGAGACACCTTGCTTTCAAGGAGACACTTCAGAAATCTTGAGAATTTGAAGACATTTCAGATCCCAAAAGCTGGACATAGCTGGACTTCTCTCCACAAACTACTCCCATCTTCTTCCCAAATGGAGTTGCGACTGGAACTTCGTCAAAGTTTCAGCTTCGCTCAGATGCCAATGCAGATGTTGCCTCCGCAGGCTTTGAGGGCAGACTTGAACATTTGCAAAACGTTTTTCAGTGAAGAATCAAATAGAATCAATGACTCATGACAATAATAAGATCAAAGTCTTGCAAAATTCAAGTTTTCTTCCAGTAGGTTGCAGGAGGCAGCAAAAGATTACGGTAGGGAAGCAGAGACAGACAGCAGTGCACACGAGGCTGGCGGTATGGGCGGAGCTGCTGACACACCAGCGGCGCCTTCTGCCGTGGTTGAATCCAAGCAGGCAGCTGGATTCCACTGGTGGAGTTGTCGATTCCAACAGAGTTTGGAGTGATTCGAATGGACGATTTACATCGATTTACATCGATTTACATCGATTTACTTCAAGTTTAGAGATGTTTGGAGTTTGGAGTGATCCAATTTGAGATTTGGATGATCTGCACATGAAATCGTTGGACAGGTGGGGCTGGATCCAGCCATGGTGTCAGCCACTGTCCAGGAGTCCAGAGTTCGACAGATGTGAAAGGTGTGCTAATTCGATCGTAAAGGTTTGCAACAAAGAATCCTCTAAGTCAGATAGGTCAACAAATTGAACTCAGTAGAATGTCAGTGGAATCTTAAGAAAATTGATTGTTTTCGAGCCTGAACTTACAGGGATGTTCTGGGAAAGTGAGTGCTTTTCACTGGTGGAATGGTTTTCCAGGAGATGGCCAAGCAAGCTATCGGAGTGGATGATGAGCTGTTCCTGGATAGTTCGGCACTCAGTCTGGGAGCAATGAGATCAGGATGCAATAAAAGTACATCAAAAGTACAGAGACCATTAGATTTGTACCAAAGTGTGTATAAGCACCGTGACTGAGTAGATTGAAATATTTGATGTTTTTGTTGTTTGTGAAGATCGTGAAGCCATTTTCCACGCTTGTTTCCTGCGGAACTCATTCGATGTCATTCATGTTTTGTGCCAAGGTGCATTGATGGATTCCGGAATGGACAGTCTGACTGCTGTCTCTTTCAGGTGCGAGGGCGGAATATGGTGAAAAAATGTGAAACGGCATTCCAATTATCATGGCTCACTTCACTTCCCTCAAAACTGAAGAGGAACGGGCAACGACAAACAATTTCTGAAGTGTGGAAAACGGAAGCAGAAATTGCAGCACGGATAGTCAAAAGCTGACAATCCCGCAAGATGACGCGTGAGAAAACTTGGGAGTCGAGACATCCCCGGCTTCACGTCTCATCGCTGAATCAGGAATGGTTTGCAGCAACAATTGGGTGTGAAGTTACCATCGTCACTGATGTTCGATTATCCCACCATGAAGGCTGGGAACGTTGCTCTGCGTCTTTGCATTTGCAAATCACTTTTCTTTTGATATCTTTTCATCTTCAACAAGTTGGGGTACAGTTCGTGGCCATTACGTTTCACGTCAGGATGTTATTTGGTGCCTTTGTTTGTAATGTCGCCATGCATGTGCAAATCAGTTCCACTGGCAGGAAGTGTCAAATCGTATCGTTGAACTGAGCGACTTGGATGGCGGGAGGTATCGGAAAGCTGAGGTCCTCACAAGACATCAACCAAGAACTCGCAACCTTGAGTGCTTTGACGGTCAAAAGGTCTTTTCGGCGTTGCACGTGCGCATCCGTGAATGAATTAGATAGGTTGAATGGAATATTTACGTACAAGGTCGATTTTAGCACATTTTTATTGGGGTAACCTTTCGATTCAGTGATCGAATCTGCGGTGCGGCAAACATGTTCAGAACATGCCACGAGTTTTATACTGGGTCGCCTGGTAAAGCATCGAAGTCTGGCGCATTTTGCACCGAGGTATTGAGAATGCTTGATGCTTGGCCCTCCGGCATGGTCGCTGTGAGGTGTTCACAGGAATCTTTCTGCCACACATCCATTTACATTTACATATGATATATATATATATATAATGTATGTATATATACTTATACTGTATCTGCACAAATACATGACACAATTAGGGACAGCTGGCCCACCTAGGGAGAAAAATCGTGTTGTGCCAGCCATCGACCACTCCGGGGGCGCAGTTCTTCACTGCGGCTCTTTGGTCCAGATCCAAAGATCAAATCTCAAACTGTGCATCAAATTTATGAGGAACAAATAATATGCATACATTTAAACTAATGAGGAAAACACATTTTTCATATCTTTATTAGTCTTAATTGCTTTTTTGACAGTCAGCTGAATTCACAAGCTTGAACATTTGCTCATTTAGCGCTGTTGGAAGCTGTGTGCAGCTGGGAATTTGGATCTGCGAAAGCCACTGATATTTTCAGAATTATTTGAATATCAGATTCTGTTTCACGCGTTTCTTCCTGTTTAGGCACAGCGGTGGCTTTTTTTTGCATGAAAAAAAGGCAGCGATCGTTGGGGTGATGGCTCAGCTTGAAATGTTTGGGTGACAAACGGAGGATTCTTCCCGTGATGGTATGGTGCGAGGGTGCTGCCTGGACCCATGCAGTCAGAGAGAGAGAGAGACACCAGTTTGCCATTACTCACTAATGAGGACTAGGAATCTCCTTTTTGAGCCGGAGAAGCTGTTTTTTTTTTTAATTTTTTCTTTGCATGTTAGTGTTTACTTTGATTTACTATCTTGACTTGGAGCGGTGAAGCAATCAAAGTGAAGCTCGTTTTCAAAGCTTCACCTTGTTTGCACCACTTTGAGGGTTTAACTTCGAGGCATTCAGATTTCAGGAAAACCTCGAGAGCAGTTGCTCCCAAGGACCTCAAGGAGCAGGTTTCCACCACAGAGGTAACTCTGAGACAAGCAAATCAGCGTTCAGGTTGGTTTCCCCTGTTTAGAGATGGCAGGTTTCAGAAGCTTGGAGAAATTCAGTTTCGACTTCGGCCCTTTGCGTGTTCGGGAGGCGATACCATGCCGTAGGTACAGAGATGGACCGAGCAACAAGGAATTGCGATCCGCAACAGAAAACATGCCATGCCTAGTGGTAGCCTTCCCCACAAAGGCATCAGCTTAAGTTTAAAATTTTACGCGTTGAAATTGTTTCTGATTCACATCACATGTTTCACCACTGCTTCACTACTGCTTCACCAATGCTTCACTAATGCTTCACACGCTATAGAACCAGGAAAAGGTGTTCGTCAGCCGCCATGGCGCTGTGGGGAGATCGAGCGAAGGCGACCTTCCTCGCAGCCTACAACTCCAAACGCCATGAGGTGCACACACGGAGTGAACACAGCTGCGGACGAAGATCGGTCGCAGCCGCATTCGGTTGCCAGCAACGTCGATTGATCGTTGTGTGAAAGTCGACTTCACATTCTCTGTATCTTCTCCCCTGCCCTTTCTCTTCTTCCTTACTTCTTGAAAGAAAGAATTCACATAGAGTAATTCTATGTTTAATTCTTGTGAAAGCAGAGAGTGAAGTTTTAGGCGAAACTTCGATGCAGGGGGAAGTGGACGGGATGGAAGTGGCGTGTCAGGTGGAAGCAGCACCGGCCAACGTCATGTCGCCGCCGCTGTCGCCCAAGTCTCCCAAGGTCAAAGGCTCTGCCAGGCTCCGGAAGTCAGCGGTGTCATTTTTTCAGAGAGGTAAGCTTATGACACATCGAGAAGTGTACCAAGAGAAGTAAGCTTATTATAACTTCCAGATTTCAAAATGAGAAGTTTGAAGAATTGTGACACGGAAACTGTGGCTTTTCATATTTTTTCTTCAAATCAGTTGCAAATTTTGCGTTCCAGAATCCGGACAGTCGCAGTCTGGACGCTGCGCAAGGTCCCTGACCGCCAACAGTGCGCGGTCTGCAGGCGCCTGCTCCTCTCAACTTTTCGAAGTCAGATGCAGCGTATGGTTTTGCCGTTGAAGCCTCGTTAGCCAAACATCAATTCTTCAGGGTTACAATTCTGTTCCTCCTTGGATTTTCCACATCTCCATCAGTCTAGATCTACATGCCATAACATCTACATCTAAATCTACATCTAAATCTAAACCATTCTCCGGTTTTCTTGGTACCAGGATGGCCAGGAAGCGCTCGCTTGAACAGCAGCCGTCCGGTGGAGAGTGCCCGGGGTGTCTACACTTTGATCCGCAGCGAATCTGGGCAATGCGAAAGGTAAAGGATCCTGTGCTTCAAGGGACCCAAGGTGCTGAGTGTGCGAAGGAATCTGAGGAACAAGGAGATAGAAGGAGAATGAGAAGTGGATTGGAGTGGAGGTAATGGTCATGGTGATGTGCTGAGGATGTGGATGATGACGAGAAGAGACCCAAGGGAACTGCCATGCCCTTGGTGCCTAAGAGTGACACTGGTACTCGCGTTCGGCTCTTTGAACATGCAGGCACATAGGGACTCAAAATCCCCTTGCAGCTTTAGTGATTCTGTGGAGAACATTGTCTGCTCTGCCAATTTGATCTTCTCTCTCTCCCCTGGCAGGCCTGGGATTCTCAGATGCCGCAGAAGAAACTAGTGACGGCCTTGAATGGGTTGAATCCACTTGGTGTCTTGGCAGAAGCAATACAAAGCTTGTGGCTCTTGGTCATGTGGAACAAGCACAGGGTAGGAAGGCTATAGATTAGACAGCTGGGTTTTCTGCAACCGGCCCAGGTTTCAGGGCCTCAGCGGGATGATCATCATGTGCAATGCAGTGGTCATCGGCTTGGAGACGGATCTGGAATCCAAGATGTGGTTCTGGGTGGAGCCGCTTGACACAGATCTACTTGTTCAGTTTTCTTTTCTTAGGGTTTATGCAAAATTGTAGCAACAGAGACACATATAGACAGGTGCAAGACAAAGAGACGGTTTTTCTCCAGGCATGCTCTCTTGGCTTATTTCTTGTTCGAGTTGGTGGTGCGATTGCTTCGGCACGGTCGTCACTTCTTTCACAACGAGGCGCAAGATGTGTGAATGATCAGCGGTAGGAATCGAATCAAAGACACCCCAGCCCCAGCGGCAGAGTTGTCACACAGCAGTCGCACTAGGTCTGAAATCACAGTTTGTTCCGAAAAAAGAAAAAACTTCAACATACCAGATCATCTTGTATAGATACTCTTTTGCTTGCGCAACGTGCAGAAATCAAAAGAACCAGGGAACACTGTGCCTCCATGCGAAGGGTGGAACACTGTGCGCCCTCAGGATGAGTTGGGTTGGAACATCTTTGATCTGTCCATCGTGGCCAGTGGTGTTGCGGATCAGACGCTTGGAGCATCAAAAACATCACCCACTTGAACAAAGATAACAAAGACATCCCTTGGGAGGATGAAAACCCGTTTGACACTGCAAAACCCAAGGCTGGTGAGAATTCGACGTTGGGAGTTGATGAGGTTAAATCGCAGCATCGCATCACCTTTCAAAAAGCAACAGAAGATTTGTGGCCGACAAATTCAAGCCCGAAGGCATCCTTCATCATCATTCTGTAGTGTTTTGTTCTTTGCGATTTTACGATCGCGGAACTGGCGGTAGCCAATGGTCCATCGGGTGAACAGTTCTCTAGGTCGAAAGCGGCAGTCTCATGAACGGGCTCTGAAAACCGTAGAGTGCTGCCACTGACGCGACTTGAAATGCCAGTCGTCACCAGTATCTCAGCTGGTTTTCTGAAACTTTTTTTACACTGCGCTTTGAGGTGGGTGATGCCAGTCTTGCACACCGTGATGCAGCACAACGTGAAAAATCGCAAGCAAGGAGCCCGCAGGGAGCACCGCAACATTGTGCCAAAGAACAAAACCACAAATTTGGATAATTTGGGAAACAAAATGTGTGCACTTAATTTTGACTGATTATATATTTGTTTGTGAACGCTTAGAAAGGATCCTTCAGATCGCTTTTGATGTTAACATTTCACAGATTGTGGAGTATCTACTTGCATACTTTTTCTCATTTGATTTGGCGGCTACACTGCCAGGAATGGCATCAGTCTTCATGGTCTTCCGTTGCTCAGCAGCAAACTTTCCATGCCGTGTTCTCCACAATGCTAAACACAGCATATTCATGTTCTGCGGCAGCCGTGCCGTGCCTTCTTCTCTTTCCACAGTTTTTGGGGATCAAATGATAGCACTCTTGCACTCCCAAAATGTGTTCTTTCGCTAAGTAAATGTTACCTCTTTCGCTGATGTAGTCACCTTCCAAGAGGGGAAAGCTAGGAAGATCTAGGGGAAAAATCTCGGAAGTCACCCAGCCGGGGACTTTAGGAAAGCTTCGGTAGCCAAGTTGTCCAGTGGGAAATCCAACGCGCCAAGGCATGGCGAGGTTGCTGAGAATCGTTCGCTTGTTCCGCCTGGTGAAGATTGCAACTCGTCCTGCTGGCCGGTGACTGCAACTCCCTCGTGACAGAGAGCAACAGAATCTTTGCAATCTCATTCAATACTTGGTAAATCTTGGTGGTTGAAGAATGTTGAAGATGTGATAGTAAAGCTGAGCACTTTCAGCTGCCAAGATGGAGCCCATTTGCTTATTCAAGGTGCGACCGCTCTACGAGCTTGCACAATCCATCACTGAAGCCCTGCAAGGTGCAGGGTTTGGCGGGGAAAGTGGGTGCTGCTTGCAGTCGCCTCTGACTTTGCAGTCGCCTCTGACGTGTCCGACGTGTCCGACGTGTCCATGCTTTGGATATCTCAAGCCCCGGCCGTTGTCGGTTGTCGGCAGAGCCCAATGACAAAAACTTGAAAGCACACCAATTACATCCAACTATTCCATCCAACTATTACATCCAAATAGAATCATTACATCCAATCACTACATCCAATCACTACATCCAATCAATAGAACAAGCGAAAAAGCACAGACCCAGTTGTTGACGTGTCATCGCAGTCGAAAAGAGATGGTTTGACCGCATAGTTTGCTGCAGCGCTGCAGCTGATAATCTCATCGTGGAGTGCCATGGAGGCTCCCAAGATGCAGGAGATGGACACAGGAGAGACAGAAGACATGGGAGCTCCTTATCTCGGCCTCTTTGCCAGTACCTTTGCCACCACCGCTTTTAGCGCCCCGACCAAGAAGTTTTTGCTCCTTGAGAAGCGACGCTTGATGACCTACCGTTGGGCCTCAAGGCTGAGCTCCCGGAAAGGTCTTATTGTTTTGGTGCACGGCTTTGGGGAACATTTGGGCAGATATTTCCACGTGGCAAACTTCTTCGCAGAGCAAGGACAGCAGGGCTGTGGATGGCTGTGGGGGGTCCATGAATATGGGTAGAGAGTGATGAAATCAGTGATTTTCTCTTCACTCTTGTGCCATTCATCTGCTGTCATTCGCTTCATTTTCCCCTATGTTTCTCATTTGTTTTCTCCTACTGGTCCTACTGTATGTTTTTCATGTTTTTCTCTTCAGAGTAAAGGCTATGTGAAGGCTTTGCTCTGAGGCTATGATGTCTGTGGCATCGACCACGTGGTGCACGGCCTTTCCGATGGCTCGCGAGGGCCTCGTGGCACTTTGGAGCTGGAGGAACTGCTGCACTGCTGGACGCAGTTCGTCGTGAAAGAAGTGATCCCGTTGGAAGGCGCAGCACAAAGCAGAGCAAAGGAGATGCTAAAGAGATGATAGGAGATGCAAAGAGATACAAGGAGATGCAAGGAGGCAGAGCAATTATGGTTAGCAAAGAAGGAGGATAGAGGAGGCAAATCTGTAGGTAAGATCTGTTTTAAGCAAGTTGCAGAGGAAGTAAATCTGTAGAACAAAGCATAGCAAGTTCTGTTCATAGCAAGTTATGGCAAGTTGGGATTTGAGAAATTTAGTTTGACTGATGCTGTTTTTCACAGCCACGAGCTGCAACCCATTTAGGTGATGACCTGTAATTTTCTGGTTCAGGAGCCATCCTTGCAACCCCTAGGGTATCATGGTAGCCACAGGCCATAGGTGAAATGTTGCTTCAGGACCTCATTATGTTTACAGCCACTCCACGGGTGGCATGGTGACTTTCTTGGCTCTGAACAGAACCCAGACTTTCAACTGGGAGAAGTTGGCGGGCGTTGTCTATTCAGCCCCGCTGATCAAGTAACTTGGATGCAATGCCAGAAACAAAATGACAAATTGGAATGTGGAAAGCTGATTTGTGTTTGTTTGGTAGAGAGCTACAACATGAGAAAGGATGTGCCATGCGTGAAAGTCAATTGAGAATCTATGCTGGACTACTGTATCATCTATCGAAAACCAGTCGACAGGTGACAAAGGAACCAAACTCCAAAGCAGGATGTGTGCTGCAACATGTTAAGGTCGAACAATCTCAGTGGGGGTAGTTGACACTTGGATTTTCTGACATGACTTTGGATTTTGGACCCTACGAGAAGCAAAAAATGTTGTAAAGTGGCGAAGTCTTAGCCAAGTGTTGTCCATGTTGCTGTCACCAGGCAGCCGTCGATGATTGCAACTGGGACAAGATTCAGATGCAAAGAAGTGGCTGTGCGCGCGGCAGTAGCGATCTTCCACTTTCAAAGCTGTGTTCTCCTCTTGGTATCTGTGTTTCACGGTGTTTCATTGCATTTCACTGTGTTTCACTGTGTTTCACTTCACATTTGGGCTTCGTTCACCTTGGCGAAGTCAAGGTGGATTGTCAGCCCAAGAGGGCAGTACAGCAAGGCCTTGGGACATGCTGAACAGTGGTGAAGATCTGAGGCCAAACCGATCTATTGCTGTCCTGGTCTCGCAGATTGCTGCCTTTCGTGTGGCATCTGCTGTTGTGGAACCTCGTGTTTGCTGGATGGTGTCACGACTGGACAACTGTCAAGCTACAAAGCTTTGGAGGCTTTCGATGCATAGAGGGACAGATCAAAGAACCACAGTGCCACGGACTTGCCGCTGACTTCGTTGCTGTTTCATCAGAACCGAAAAAAGATGATGCAAGAAAGATGCAAAATGCATTTCTTCCAAGAAAACTCTTCTC
The DNA here is from genome assembly GCA_009767595.1 of Symbiodinium kawagutii. NCBI lineage: Eukaryota > Dinophyceae > Suessiales > Symbiodiniaceae > Symbiodinium > Symbiodinium kawagutii. The sequence continues at coordinate 446,734 of VSDK01001179.1, forward strand.
TTTTTGCAAGATGTTCATTTGGGTGTTGGAAATTCTTAGAGCATCTTGGAAATTCTAAATATTCTTAGAGCATTCATATTTTGCCGATGTTCACAGCCGTTTCACAGCTGTCAGGAGGCAACTCGGAAAGACCCTTTCTATTTTGGTTGGAAGGTCAATCTTTCGATGGTCAAAACGTTGGCAGATGGCACTGTCTTGGCGTTGCAGCAGCTGAAGCAACCCAAGTATCCCTTCCTGGTGATGATAAGCCCGAATCCAGGCAGCAAGACACAGGCTTTTCAAAACTCGTTTACTCAAAAAGTCATCTGCCGCAAGTCTTTGACTCTTTGTAAACGCTACCTTTTAAGGGCACAAGATAAGAGGACAAGGTCCCCTTTCTGTCTCCAAGGAAGGATCAGTTGGTCGACACTGCAGCGGCTAAAGCTTTGTTCGAGCAAGCAGCCAGCAGCACCAAATCTTTTGAAATGGATGCCTTTGCGTCCTGCGGGCATGAAATCCACAATGAGGACCGCACCGGAGAACTCCACTGTGAGTGGAACTTGAGATGGTCAAGACAAACAAATGAAGTCAGCCATGAAAGAACTGGTCGGCCGATTGTCGATATGGTACTACATGAAGTGGATAGGCAGGGTCATGAAACATGATGGCCTTAGCTATGAATCACCCATCGCGGGTTTGGGTTACGATGGTGATTTTTGTGGTTTGCTTTAGGTTTCCCAGAAAACTCCGCTAACCAAAGGTTCAAACCCATCCCTTTGCTTCGACGAGTTTGCTCAGGAGGATTGGCAGAAACCACTGCAGATGGCTTTGCAATTCCTGCAGAGCTTGAGCGCATCTGAGTAGGAATCTCCTTATTTGCAGTTGACCAACTTTCTCATTCTTCATTTCAAGGATTGAGGAAAGGAAAGGTGACCAATTTGGGTGGTTCTTCAGCCTAGCGTGTCACTGTCGGGACGCTGAACACCGGCTGAGTCACGAGACATGGAGCCGTTGTTGCGGAACCTGTCCAGACTACAGCAAATCACTGATCTGATTGGTTGGTGCAGCTTGAAAACTCGCAAAGCATCAGGCCTATTCTTAAGCCACTGAGCTGAGGCTTACTCCAACTGGCAAAATCCATCAACTCAGCACAACTGGTGGATGTTCGTGTTGGTACGTCATTCTCAGAAGACCCAAGCAGCACCAATCATCAAGATCCGTTGTATACAGCTCGGGCTTTGCAAAGCCGCTCCATGACAAGATGTCCAAAGGAAGGCATCTGAAAAAGTTGTGCTTTGGATCCTTGAAGGTGCATTTGTATAAGACAAGGTTCTGTCAATCAATCTTTGAGTTTTCTACATTTTTTTCTACAGATACCTTTTAGATCCTTTTTTTCTCCTTGTAGCCTTTTTTCACTCCGATGCCAGGCATGTTTTGGGTCTTGGTCTTTATGATCATGACGCTCTACAGTGTGGCGATTCTGTGTACTCGGGTCATCGGCCACGGCAGCATCATTGGTGAGGATGCGGACGAAGACTTGCAAAAAATCAAGGACCCAACTAATGAATTTTTAGTTGCCAGCTTTTTCCTTGAATGCCTAGGATCTGTACTGTGGAGTACTTTTATTTTAAAGTCGAGCAAGTCTATGCATAAGTAAATACTCATGAGTAAAATCAGTGGTGTGATATTGTTGAATATTGAGCATAAGTAATGTTGTATGAAGTCTTTCTTCTGTAGCAGTACTCAATGGTTGAAGAAGGACCTCAATACTTCAGTCCTTCGTCACATGATTTTCTCATTCTTTTCCTGCTTTAGAAGGCTTTGTTGCCTTCAGGAGATGTTCAGCTCAGTGAGCACCAGCATGTTCACTCTCTTCGGCACCGTGAGCAGTTGGAGCCTCATGAAATTTGTGCCACTCTTCGAAGAGAGCCTCGGATGGATCAAGCCTTGAACGGCCGTAAGCTTTGTGATTCACAAGGTCAGGGACAATCAGCACTTTCACATAGTGCTGGTGGTTGCCACTTCATGGGTTGGTGAATGACTGGAGCACTCATGTTGAGCATCTTTTGACTTTGATGGCTGCAGAGAGCTTATTGCTCGCCAGCGGATGTTGAGCATCCTTGATCTTGAAAAGAGCTTGACCTGTGAAAGTGTGGAAATGATCGTCCATGGACATTCCATCCAAGTGTGGACAATGAAACAAAATGCATTTTCTTTCAATGCTTCAGTTCCAAATGGAGCTTCATTGAGAACCATTTGGATAGTTCACTAGCGAGAGATCAATGTAATCGAGAGATCTTCATGCGAAGATTCGGTGCCTTTGCGTGAGGATGCCAATGCTTCGGCCGCTTTTCGTGGTGTTCTACATCTACTCAGCTTGGGCGTTGCTGGCTGTGATGACAGGCCCCAGCTGTGAAGTAGATGCTGACATCGATCAGGAATTCAGTCTATCACCAAAGTGGTTTCGGACATCACATTCACAAAAGAGCCCCCCTTATTGCAATAGAGATTTGCTTGTGATTTGCCCACAACTTTGGGTTCAAGCTGGATCTTTACGCAGGACCTTTTGACACGCAGCTGTGCTGTGAGGCGTGGTGAGTGAGAACATGATCGCAATCCGCGACCAGATGCAAAAGGAAGATGAACAGCGCGAGGAGAACTCTGAGACAAAGGGAGAATATAAATGAGAAAAACATAGATGTGTGTGTAAGTAAATGCATATATATATATATAGATGGTTATAGTGATATATTTACATTTGTATTTAGATGTAAATATATTCATAAATGTCTTTTTTAAATACATTTTGTTTCTCCGTTCTGTTTCTTCCGTAAGGAGAAGCGCAAGTCGATGATCACGAAAGTTCTCATGGAGCTCTTCCGCGAGGCCGACGTGGACAACAACGGCATCGTGTCGCGCCAAGAGTTCGAAGGACGCGCCACGAGGGGAAGATCCGATCGTGACCACGACCTACCGTAGGAAGCCACGAGCAAGGGCCAAAGTGGGAAGAGAAGGAACTTAGGAAAGCAAATATTGCTAAGGAATTTGCTAAGGAATAGGAGGAATGATTATTGCTAGGAAGAGAAGTTGCCAAGGAATAGGAAGAACACAACAAGGAAGAAGAAGAAACGTGTTTGAAACCGAGAGGGACGACTCAAAGTTGGATGAACGGTGTTGGAACACAGGACACATGCAACCATACTTTTGCTGACGTGTTTTTTTTCCCCAGATAGCTGACAAGCTATAAGGGGTTCTTACTTCTCTATGGTAGGGCCTCGAATCGGCGCTTTTTTTTGCCGCTGCTCCTGCTTGCCTCCCTTTGTCTCCCTTTGTATCCCAATTGTCCCCTTGTGACTCTAGATCGGCGCTTTGTTTGCCGCTGCTCTGCTGCTGCTTCGTTTCCCTTTGTTTCCCTTTGTCTCCCCTTTGTCTCGCTTGTGGCTCTGGATCGGCGCTTTGTTTGCCGCTGCTCTGCCGCTGCTCATGCTTGTTTCCCTTCATGTTTGACCTGTTGGCCTTTGTTTCCCTTCATGCTTGCCTTGGCTTGTTTCCCTTTGTCTCCGCTTTGTCTGCAATTCAAAACAGGTTTATGGTACACGCCCTGGAAACCCTTGTGCGCAATGCGCCCGCTATCTGGGGTCTATGCTGGTTTTGTTTATGGTGTGAACCAAAGCAGTGAGTTCTGAAGTGCCAGTTGCCATCGTCCACAGATGCTGTATGCAGCTGACTGCCACGCTCGCCCTTCCAGGAATGCTTAAGTCACCCGAGCTCGTGAAGAAGATCACCAAAAACACCAGAATGAAGGCACATCGGAACTCCTACTGTACAATACCCGAAGCGAAGAGAATATGTATGTGATTGTATATTTACTTCTATATGCATTTATATCTATAGATATGTTCAATATTTTTCAGCATACTCGGTATGGATCGTCGGATTGACGGTGGACGTGTCAACTTCCAGGTGCAAGATTTGATCGATCTCTTCGACTGGCTAGACCATGACAAAGGCTGGATGGAGGGATGAGAAGCACCAAAACCCTAGACTTATCACTATTGAGCCGAAACATAAGCAGAAACCAATCTTCTTCTTCTTCTTCTTCTTCTTCTTCCCCCATGTGTCTTTTTTGAGACAGGTGGAACCATCACCATTGACGAGTTCATGACGGGTTTCAAGTGGGTGAATGAGCCTCTACGGGCCAAGAGCTTGGTGAAACTCCAGGACCGGCGCCACTCAGAAGTGTGGAGGCAACAAATGAAAATGCCAACAAGAGAGATACAGTATGACTCAGTATGATACAATCATCAGATCGTAGGAATGTTGAATGGGCGATGAGGATCCGTGCCCGGTGTGACCGATACTGAATTTCAGGAGCGACTTGCAGGGGACCTGAAACTTTTGGAGAGCACAGTGTCTCTTGGCTCGTGGGGCGTTGTGAGACTTGGGCCACCGACATTTCACGAAATTCGCGTCGTTCGGTGTGTCGATCTCGATGCAGGCAACAAGACATGACCAATGACTGTTTAACATCATTTTAAGCATCATTTGACTAAAGTCTTATACTGCAAGTATTTGAGATCTTTTTTCTTGGCATAGTTGAGACATGTTGAGACTGCGCGACAGCGAGGTCAGGCACCATCAAGAAGAGGGTGGACGAAGTGCAGCGCACCGTTGCCATGCCACTGCGGAAGGTCCGGCGCTGGTCCTTGTACTCGTAGGATGTAGGAAGGTCTCCTTGGAAGGTCTCCTTGGAAGGTCTCCTTGGAAGGTCTCCTTGGACAACCTCCGAAAATTTGTTTGATGAAATGTTCTTCAGAATAACAGATTGTTTAGGTTGTCCTCTTCTTCAGCATTGAAGTTTTGACTTTGAGCATCTCGACAGGTTCATGCCATTGCAGAGCAGATGCAGAGCTCCTTTGCAGCATAAGAATGCAGAAGGTGATTCCCAGAAAGAAAGCGGGGCACATCTTTACACGATATTTACAATATTTTCAACTCTACTTGATCTCAACCGATTCATCACGACGTATTTGAATTTTGCAATGCATTACAATTTTAACGTGTACACATCTATAGAAATATGAAAAATACAAGAAGAATAAATTCAGGAAAACCTACCACTGCGCATACGTGTCACCAACTGTCCTATTGAGGTATGAATTCAATGCTTCAAGTCCCACACAAAACAGGGTGTGCAGCCTTTGGGCTCCCCCTACTAAATAGTGGTAGACATGCATTAGTCAAAGCATCCTTGCTAGGAATCCAGTTTGCTAGGCACTGACAGCCGTCCAGCACAGGGTCATGTTAAAACAACATGTGCCATACGGACACATTTGGCTCAAGATAAAAAGAGTGCTACGCGCTGTGTCTTTTGCCATTCTTTTGGTTATCAGCCGTAGCTTGTTTCTGTTTGGTTTACCCCTGTTGTTTTTGGTTGCTCGTCTCACACAATTCCTCGTGAGGATATTTCGGGCCGGTTTTCTGTGGGCCTTTGGGACGCGATCGACATTGGAAGGGGAGGCAGACGGGGTTTCAGTCAAAAGGCGAGTTTTCTTGAACAAGGACTCCAGGAGGGCAAGTTCTCTCAGGAGTATCCATTTGTCTTGGACGAGTCTTTTTGTCAGGAACGAGGTGCTCGGATTAGACGTGATCTGGTTGAACAGCACGCTCCGCAGGTACCGTCTGCATCTTCATCTTCGTGTGTGAATCCTTACGTTGAATCTTCGGACGTGCTTACGCCGGTAACTTCGACAGTTTCTTACAGGAGCTTCCGGGAGATTACAAC
>VSDK01001181.1:5451-20557 GCA_009767595.1 Symbiodinium kawagutii
TGGGCGGGCACTTGTGCTCTGCCTGGGAAGGTTGATTCGCTCACTTGGAGGGGGCTGGGGCCCCCCTCTTTACCATTTTTCTGCATTGTGATACGGCTCTTTTTACATTTTCGCATTTACTCTGATGGATGGTACTGGTGCCACTTTCTTTGTTTGAAGCTGCAACGCTTGGGCATCTACACCTGGCTTGAATCGTGGGCAGTCGCTTGAGCAACTGAATCTCTTTTCGCTATGATGCTGAGAGACGGACGAACGATGTCTAGTTGACCGCCTTTTGAGATGAGTGAGTGCGGAGTGATAGCTGTTTCACCTTGTGCATTTAGTTTGTCAACTAGCGTGATGACCTTTTCGATGGGGCTGTTTTGTCTTTTTTGGGGGTGGTTCGGTTTGCTGGTTTGCTTGGTGTTGGTTGGTGCTGGTTGGTTTGGTTTGGTTTGTTGGTTCTCCCCCATTCGGTCATCATGCTTTAATTGAAGCTCATGTGAAATCATGTGCAGTCTTTGCAGCTTTCCGGACTAGTAGTGACCTGCATCGTGTGTGCAATAGGCACTTCCTGGAAAAAAAAATCTATCAGATCGGACCATCTGAAATTTTTTTCTTCTGTGTGTACAATTGGATTCTTTAAAAACCGGAAGTGTACCAGCTGCTAACACTTCCTTTCGGTGCCACACACAGCGTGTACAGTTTTCTTCGATTGGCCAGGATGTTGTACACCATATGTACAAGAAGGTACCTCCTTACAATCAATTTCTATGATGATTTCATCTTGGCTTCACAACCTGGAAGTGTGGAGTCGGCAAAGAACTCGATGGAGCTTGTTTTCCTTCTGACCGGTTGGGAGTATGCTTCGAAGCCTAAAGACTTTGATACGGTGTGCCGTGCGCTTGGAGTGGAGTTTGACCTGAAGTCGTCTGGTGAACGGATCTTAAGAATACAGAACACTGGACAGCGTGTGAGTGATCTGGTTGCCATTATTGATGCCACATTACAGAAGGGCCCCATTGGCAAACAAGAGTGTTTGATGTTGCGAGGAAAGCTGGGCTTTGCTGACTCTTTTCTGCATGGAAGAATTGGAGCGCTTTTACTTAAACAACTTTCAGAGCAAGCGTACTGCAGATCCAAGTCGTTACCTTTGGAACTTATAGCGTCTCTTCAGATCATGAAGGCTCGCTTGATGGAAGGAAAACCTCGCATGGTGACTGCAAAGAGACTCGAGAATTGGTATGTGTACACAGATGCTTCGTATCCACAAGGTGATCGCACTGGCGGTCTTGGTGCGGCGCTATTCAATCATCATGGCGTTTGTATAGCGTGGTTTGGAATTCCTCTGGACAAACAGCTCTGCAAGAGATTCGGTTCGGATGACAAGGATACCATTATTTATGAGCTTGAACTGGTGGCTACAATTTTTGCTCTGTATTTCTGGAGAGATACAATTTGTGAAGGCTTGCAAGTTGCCTTTGGAGACAATGACAGTGTTCGCTTCTCTTTGATAAACGGTTCTTGTTTCAGTGCATGTGGAATGAAGATGTTGAAATTTCATTTAAAGATGGAAGCGCGGTCAAATCTCTGCGCATGGTACGCGCGAGTACCCACTGAAGCCAACATAAGCGACTTTCCTTCTCGTGGCCTTTCACACCCGCTGCTGACTTGTGAGCTTGATACTTCGATGCTGGCGGCGGAAACTTTCAGCGAAATTCTTGCAGCGATTTTGGAAGGCCAACTTGGTTAGATGGGGGTGTGCAGATCGTTGGCCCCCAATCGAGTTCAAAAAGGAGTGCATCAGCTGAGTGTGTGGCCAAAGATTCGATCTTGACGATGTAGCTCTTCGAAGAAGATCGAATTGTCATGGATGAAGCTTTCAGAAATCTTGGATTTCGGGTCACGCATATGACTCGTTCATGTAGCCTTTCCGTTCAAGTGGTGGGTGGGTGGGGCCACTGTGTCTCACAGCATGCTCCAAAAGTGCCCCCCCACCATCACCCTTTTGCAGTTTCCTTTTGGAGCATTCACAGGCCAGACCCTAAGCCTGTGCAGATCGTTGGCCCCCAATCGAGTTCAAAAAGGAGTGCATCAGCTGAGTGTGTGGCCAAAGATTCGAACTTGACGATGAAATTTTATTCACAAGGCAAAACGGATGAAGGAGTTTCAATTCTTGAAGTGCACACAGTGAACAACTAAGTAGCTTTTGAAATTTTCACTGGAACGTTTTGCACTGCAGAAATTAAGTGGATGTAAATCCCATCGCCCTGTAGTGCGGCTCAGGGATCAAGTGATCAAGAGCCAACATGCGCATCATGTGATGGGAATGCATGTTGCATGTCAAATGACATTATATTTTTCGTCCCTACCTCTCCCACCCTTGATCAAGTGATCAGGGACTTTCTTTGGAAAAGTGTCCTAAGGACAAGTGTCGCCAATCAAGTGATTGGACCATGGAAGTTTTCATCGCTGGGTTTTTACCCAACTCTCCTTTTGCGTCAATACAATTTGAGAAGTTTTAGTCATTGACTTAGTTTGGGATTTTTCTATTTGAGGCTTACCCATGCTAGGTCAAGTGACATACATTTTTTCACACGTGTTTCGACGTATGTTCGGTTATTCATGGGTCTGTGAGTTTTCGATTCTATATCGAGCTTGTGTCGCAGTCTAGGTGTCTCACCCTTAGCCGTGACAGCGCGGCAAAAGATTGACCCCAATTCTCAAAAGAAAAAGAAACACTGCTTTTGCATTGTGTGAACTGTGTGCCCTTTTGTCAAAGAGAATAATGACATCAGTCATGAGTCCAGCCAGTTTCCACCAAGGGCGGAGTGGGAGGGATAGCCTATCCTTCTTAGATTTTGAGGTCAAAAAGACCCACCCGCTTCCACCCTTTGACTTCTGCAGATTTGACTTTTTGACCCCTCTCCACTGGAAGCGTGACTTGGGCACTCACATTTTCATCAGGCCGGTCGCTGTCCTCCAAATGGAGCGGCCGAACCAGTTGGTTCGAGTCAGACTTTCGCCCACCCCACTTTGAAGACAAGGTGATAGCTGCGCTGACAGGAGCAGACATTACTATTTATCATCAATACTTATCATCAACCATTGAAACATAACATTTAGATCTTGTTTAATGACAAACAACATTGACGTTGTGATCAAAAGGTCTTTTGGCAAGGCGATAATGAACACTTACACGATTGCTTACGTTCGCTTACGCCATCACAATTTTGGTTTGCAGGGGGGTCATGGTTTAACCAAATTTACGCTAGACTTAAAGCACAGACCTTTTGCACCCCACCACAGCTGCCAAACCCCAGACCCGACGAAACGAAATGCGAAGAAACACAGAGAAACGCAATTTTGCAAAGAAATGCAAAGAAATGCGACGAGGAAGATGACGACGAGGACTAGGGACGGGAAAGGAAACACAAATACATGGTGCGTACAAAATCGAACAGAAACTAACAAAATGACGTAAACGCGTGTAGATAGAAAAAACACAGTATAACAAGAAGAGCCCAGAGACGAGACACAGTACGAGAGACGACACACAGAACATCATAAGCAGAGGCAAGCGAAAACACACATGCCATAGAATTCGAAACCAAATGTTAAAAGATACACCAGTCACGTATTGATCTCGTTGAGACGGATTTTGAACGGCAGAAATAATTTCACGGTTTTTGCTCGTAAATTCCTGATTTGTCACTTTCTCCTGCTTGATGCATGATTTTCGTTCCTGTGGAAAATTCCTGATGCAGACCCAGCCCCCACCCCAAACCTGGGAGCTGCTTTGCACAGCGAATGTGCGAGGGATAGAGCGTGATATCGCGTAAAATGATTACAGAGTGATACTTGCATGCTATCACATTACACAATGATAGATTAATTTGCATAGGGCATTACTATACCTCCATACAGACCATATTTGTTGGTTGAAGATTGTGTGTAAAAGGGACTTATTCAAAATGATATGAAGCAACATGGCCTCCATCTCACGGTGAGTTCCAACAACTTGAACTGCGCCTTTTTTTTTCCAAAGTTCCCTTTCTTTTGGCAGCATTGATGTTTTCTGACGATATCTTGACACATGATCTTTGGCTCATGGAATTGCATTGCAAGCTGGCCGTGCGGTGTTGTTGCATTTTTCGCAGTGCCACGCCAAAACCATTAAGTCAGCCGTGAAACACATACAAAGGCAACTTAGATTTTGACAGAGTTCTTCAAGCACCTCTATTCGAAGTTGTGCCATTCACGAATCATCCCGCGCTTTTGCAATGCCGTCGCCCGTGAAGAAAGCTTTGGAAGAGATTTTGCAGCGAAATGAAGGAGATGAACCAAATCGATTGAATGATCGATTGAAGGAGTATTGGGAAAAGCTTACAGAGCACTGCATCAACTCATGGGACGCCGTGAAAAGCGCAGGGCCGGATGAACTGAGGAAGATCCTTCCTCGTGGCATGGCTGACGACTTGTTCAAGCAAGCCGAGAAAGCGGCAAAGGAGCGTAAAGCCCTTCCATTTCCAGATCTGCCACCCGGTGAATATCCCACTCCTTCAGAGATGAGTCGCGCTTGGTCAGATCAGTTGCCCTGTCTTCCAGATGTGCGCATGAGCAACCTTGATTGCCCCGATTTTGAATCTTTGAGTTGCGGTAATTGGCTCTCAGTCATGTTGAACTGCGGGGTTCTCAAAGGCTGCCACATGGGAACTCTAGACAGTGCAAGTGAGGTCCTCCTCAGACCTCCCAATTCTGTGCAGTCTGTACGGCAGGTCACGAACATCAGCCAGCAGAGCGTGCAGTATTCAAGTGGCCTTAGTTTTGGAGACGAATTTGAGAAACATGCAGAGAGGTGTGACTTCCGGGCTTTCGTGAATTTCTCGTGTCCGTTTGTCGCCGCATCCGGCAATTACAAGCGACAAACGGACCAAAGCAGGATCAAACACTCGACAAAGATGACTCAAATCGTCAAGACCGAGATGCCGATCGGATCGTGGTCCTTGAAACCAGGCTACAACGTTCAAGTCGATGATGATGATGGTGGTAGTGCTCATCGTTTCTCAGTGAACCCAGACCTTGACAAAGATTTCCGAGAACTTCTGAACACCGAGGTGAAGAGGGAGAACTTGCCAAAGTTTAGGAATGAGCTTCAGCAGAAATTTGGCCTGTGGGGCGACGTCGTTGCCACTCGCGTGCGGTTTGGCCTGGCTTTGTACATCAAGGAGACTATGCAATGCAGCTCCGAACAGCAGATGCAGGGAGCCAGGGACGTGATGCAAGCAGCGCTTAATGGAGGCAGCCCATTTTTTCAATTCAGAGCAGGCGGTGACTGGGGGAAAACCTCTTCTGAGGAAACCGCCAAACGCTTCAAAGAGGAAAGGAAGGAGTGGACTGCCATAGGTGGCGCAGCATGCAGCTCGCCGGATGACCTGGCGAAAGTACGGTCCGATCCGAAGAGTTGGCGATGCATCCACTATGAGGCGAGGCATTCTGTTTTTGTTCAGTAGCCAGACATGTCAATGAAACATTCTGTTTGGGAATCAAATCGGTGACCTGCGCCTGCAAAGGAGTTTGTCCCGATTATCCACTTCTTGAAGAAGGATCTTCGTGATCGATTCCAGCAATGGGAACCATTGCTACTACAGGTTCGGTATGATGGGAACTTTTTCAATCCTCTTTACACGTGAATTTTGTGGCACAAACATGCAGTGCGAATGTTTGACCACTTGCAACAACCACGTTCCTTCCTCATAAATATAAAGCTTTGACGTGATGATCCAAGTTGATGAACCAGCTGATCAGTTCCTTCCTCGTTAAGAAAGAGGGGAGACCAAGTAGAAGAGGCGAAGAGGAGACGAGGAGACAAGCAAGGAGAACAAGAGGAGGAGGAGGAGGAGGAGGAGGAGAGAAGGAGGAGAAAAGGAGGGGATGAGAAGGAAGAAGAGGAAGAGCAAGGAGGAGAAGAAAAGAGGAAGGGAGGGGGAAAGATGAAGAAGACAACAGCATCCAAGAAAGAGAGAGAAGTGAGGAAGCGAAAGAGGAGAGAAGGAAATGAGGAGAGGAGGAGAGGAGGAGAGGAGGAGAGGAGGAGAGGAGAAAAAAAACAAGTAGAAGAGGCAAACAGGAGACGAGGAGACAAGCAAGGAGAACAGGAGGAGGAAAGGAGGACGAGAAGAGAGGATGAGAAGGAAGAAGAGGAAGAGAAGGGATGAGAAGAAAACAGGACGGGAGGAGGACAGATGAAGAAGGCAACAGCGCCCCAGAAAGAGAGAGAAGCGAGGAAGCGTTTGAGAAGAGGAGAGGAGAGGAGGGAAGGAGCAGGAAGGAGAAAAAGAGAGGAGAGGAGAAGATGAAAGGAGAGGAGAGAAAGGAGCAGAGGAGGGGAGGAGAGGAGAAGAGGAGGGAGACGAGGGGAGGAGGGAGGAGAGAAGACGAAAGAGACGAGACGAGGAGAGGAAAGGAGAGAAGAGGTGTAGAAGAGATCGTTACCTTCTCCCCTGGTCTCTTTGCTCGGCTCATCTTGCCAAACACAGCTCCCCTCCTCTCGGACGCTGGCTTTCGTTCCCTCCTTTTCAGGTCTGGATTTTTTTTGTTGGCATGCATGCTCTTTATGTTCCTTAAACTGAAACCACCGATTTAAAACATTGCTTTGTGCCAAGAGGTGTCTTTTTCACCACAGGAATTCACAAGATATGTTGTTGCAGCCACCTGCGCTCACTGCATCCAGTTAGACAGTCTTCGGACTCATGTCCTTGACGATGAAACGACAGAACATAGGGATGTGCGTCGATCAGTTTGATCGTGTGTTGCGTACCCAAAGAAATTAGATCCCGTGGTGGTGTGGTGCGTCCTTTCCTTTTGGTCGGTGTTGTTCCACGTAGATGTGTTCCCAGGAGTGTAGCCACCAGGCACAGTGTGATGTCAGAAAGATTGATTGTATATAGTTCAGATACTTATCCATCGAAGGTCTGACAAACCTTGACAGATACTGGAGTGAAATCACTGCTTGAATTGCACAGGAAGAAGAGGAGGCAGCAAGCTGAGCCGTACAGTCGTAGGATCATGCAAGCCACAACTATTTTGAATGATTACAATCTGTTTGTGTGATTGTCTTCACATCTAGAATCTAGAGCGTGGGTTTTGAATCCTTTCGGGCATTTGCGTTGAGGTTTTCCCCATTGGGCGTTCTGCGTCCAGAAAGGGCAGTTTAAGGTTTGGTTTGTAATTTTTATGTTTGTCGAGCCCTTGAAACTGAGCATTTTAGATCATCTTAGATGTGAATCACCGAGCATTGTTCCATGCCAGCCTCACACGCAGCTGAGTTGGCAGCAATGACGAAGTGCTCGGTCTCTCAGAAACTTTTGGTGCAGAAGCTCTGCCCACACCTGAAGCACACATGCAAGGTGACACACACACACACACAAAGGCAGAATTTTCAATAGTCCATCAGCGCAAGATTCCAATTTTTCTTTTCCGTTTTTTTCTTTTCATGCACTCTTTCCTTGTTGATCGCTCATCGTGCCTGGGGACCTTCCTCTAGGGACATGACGAAGAGCCGTGGAACTTTCGAGTTGCGAGACTAGACCTGTGGAGGTTTGGAACCAGTCGAGGCACTTGTTGTTTCCCCTCCCGAACGAAGAGTTGCCCAGAGGGACTTCCACATTTTCCCCAAGAGCCACATTGTTGAGCGATTTGAATCCATGCAGCTAAATACGAACTTGGTTAGCTTTAGCTATTTTTGGTTGCAAGTTTGGGGAGATGTCGCCAAGCCAACGAGGTGAATATCATGTCCACCCCTCTCTCTGCCACGCGGCTCGATTACCCCCCGTGCGCGCAGTTTCTGGATGTTCACATCATGGAAAAAATCTGCAGCAATAATTGAAGAATAAATCAGTGTATCAGCGCACCCTTGCTCAAGAAATTGGTTTTCTTTATTCAACGAACTTAAAACTCAACAACCTTTAACATGCGGTGGTATTTATTCTTCTTGTTGGTGTTTTGTTTCTGGTGTTGTGGTGGAATTTTCGTTTGCGCTGCTGCTTTCCTGGGTATGTTTTGGCACTGCTGGTCGGGTGGTGTTTTGGTGGTGGTGCTGGTGTTTTTGTTCCGGTTTCCATGGTAGATTTTTGGCAAGCATACGGTCACAAGGATCCGCAAGATGCTTACCGCAAACTTACACACAGCAATAAGGTCATACTAGAAGCATGCAGACAAGAACAAGCACCAGAAGCATGCCAGAAGCTTACAGAGCAATCCAGAACATATTGAAATCCTTTCCTCTTTGATTTTTCCAGGGGTCCAAGGATCTTTGCTGCTCTGATGATGATGATGATGATGATGATGATGATGATGATGATGATGATGATGATATGATAGAATATGATGGAACATGATATAACCATAGATTTACATCACTGTAGCGGTTGGCGCCCTAGCAACAGCTAGGTTTGTCAAAGAGCACTGTGTTACACAAAAATCGAGCTGTTTCAAGTGCAAAATGGTTCAGGTTTCAAGATGCAAACATGGTAAACTTTAGTTCGCGAACCAGAATATTCCAACATCAGGAGGTGCTCGCAATGTGTGAGTGCAGCAGTGTGACAATGTAAAGTCGGATCTTGAAAGACAATTCAAACAGAAACAACACAAATTTCCAAGAAGCTTTCCAAAACAAACAGATTTTTCCAGAGATTTTCCAGCAATTTCCACCATTTCCTATGAAATTTCAAATTTTTGTCTCCGCTAGGGGCTATCACGGGGGTCCTGAAAGCTGCGCCGCGGCTCCGAGACCCGGACACAGAGTCCTTCTACGGCATCTGGAATGCGGCGGTGGCCGGCGATTTGCAGGCCGTGCGCGCCCTTGCCCGCCGCTTTGGCGTGCACCAGCGAAGTTGCTTTTGCCAGGACCTCAGCTGTCGCTGTCTGCGTCCGTGGGCGGGTCGCCACGGCCACCGAGGCAGCACGGCGCTGCTGGGGGCAGCGGGGCGCGGCCACCTTGAGGTGGTCAAGGAGCTGCTGGCACACGGCGCGGTAAATACGGGTGACAACGAAGGTCGGGGGCCTCGAAAGCGTTTGGGGAAGGTGGAGCTATGAGATGCTATTGAGATCTCGTTGCGTAAGATAAAGTGAAAAAATGCCGAGGTTGGAATTTAAGTATCCATGAGAATGCTGTAATCAATCATGTAAGCTGCATGGTTACACAACTGGATTGCCTTGAGCGTGTTGCCTCTCTTGTTTTACACTTGAAGAGCACACTGGACACAACAATGTGGCGAAAACTTGATTTTTTATATTACCGAGTCAAGCAACCAACCAATCGCATTTGACCTTCGAAAATGGCGATTTCAATCACCTCAACGAGTGGCATTTGGGGCATGGCTGACATAGTGCACTCTTGTACTACGTTATATTTTCAGGTTCCACCAGAGCACAACCGGACCCAACAGCCTTGTTCAAAACGCAACATTTTCTCTTGCAGTGGCAGTGGGAGATGCTTTCAGATGTTGAAGCGCCTTCGGAAAATGGCGATTTCAATCACCTCAACGAGTGGCATTTGGGGCATGGCTGACATAGTGCACTCTTGTACTACGTTATATTTTCAGGTTCCACCAGAGCACAACCGGACCCAACAGCCTTGTTCAAAACGCAACATTTTCTCTTGCAGTGGCAGTGGGAGATGCAGTTGGAGACGGATTCGTGCAGCAAGATGTTGAAGAAGGTGGTAAAAAAACGCATAAGAGTTTCATTTGTACGAGCGCTGAGAACAGTGTCATCAGTGTCAGCATATTCGACATCAGTGAGAGCATGTTGAGAAGAAAAAGTCCACGGAGTGCAGTGAAAGAGGGTGTCAAAATTTTCGTGAAGGTCATGGATGAGAGCAGAGAGAACCATGATGAAGAAGTAGGGACTGAGGGGACAATCTAAGAAGAGAATATGAAGTGGAGCGGAGCGACGTTCAAAAATTTGAATAAGGCGACGGAGAAGAAAAAAATGGGGTGGAGAGAGAGCGGTTTGAACGAAATCCATATTGCTGGGGTGCAAGGAGAGGGTCAGCAAGACGAGAGAGGCGAAGATGGAGAAGGGAAACAAAAAACTCATAAATGGAGCTGGCGAAAGAGATGGGACGGTAGGATGAAGGACAGCGACTGTATTTGCTATTAAGTTATTATTGTCAGCCCCGGATTAAACCCCCTCCAAAAGGTTTTCCAAACCACGGGGTTAAAAAACGTCTGGGATTTTCACGGAGGAGATGGGAATATTTAAGAACCTGAAAACTAAAAGGGTTCCTTTTTAAAGTATCATTGTAATGATTTTCTTTTAAATGCATATTCGAAGAGTAGGAACTTCTTCTTGACTAGCGCCTTCGGATTTGGCCATGGCTGCAGGTATGAGCAGGTGCAGGTATTAAGTGGCAATTGCCAACAAAAGGGAGATGTGCCAATGTGGAATACCCAAAAACTGAACAAGGGAAGGTGGCGTGAAACGTGAGCAGGGGAATAAAAGAAAACATGCAGTGTGCAATGCTGTGGTGCAATGATGCTGGACACCCGGTCAAGCCCTGCTGAAATTGTGGCTAAGCTAAGGCTTGTGCCAAATGCTTACCGGTTCCACGTAGTTCAAATAAGTAAAATAAACTTTTCAAAGCTGGCGTTTGGGCCACCTTTGAAAATTTACGGAGGCGAGGACATGCTGCGTTGGCCGCTGCCCGAGGCATAACTCCTTTGCACACCGCAGCGAAATACGGCCACGCAGCCGTCGTCACAGAGCTGGTCGAATCGATGCTGCAAAATGGTACTCATTTGGAGCCTCAAACCCAAGGCACGGGGCCTTAGAGCAGAGTTTAGTGTAGCTGGTCCGAAGTTTCAATTTCCGGGGTTCTCCTTTCAAGTTCGCAGCGTAGATCATCACATGCTTAATGTCAAATATTAAATAGTTGCTGGTAGAATCATTGCCCGCAGATGTTTTTTGTTTGCACTTTTTGCTGCAAGACGCAATCTTGGCAGACACGCGTTCCACCATGTCTGACCAAACCGAATTCTTGTAGCTAGCAGTGGTTCCACAACCAAGCGCATGATGCTTCTCCATCACATGTCCGGTCTTCATGGTTCGTCAGCAACTCTAGAGGTCAGTGAGCACAAATCATGAAAGCTGCGTCCAACAGCTGGAGTGTCAGCTTTCGGTACTTTTGGTATAGTTATATACGTTTGGTTGCTTGGCGGGATGTCACTGGGCCAACAACATGAATATCATGTCTGCGCAACGCGGGCTCGATTGTCGCTTCAGGCATGCAGGTTCTGGGTCGGCCAAAACACCTGCAAAAATAAGTGTTTTGACGCGCTTTTGGGGTCAGAAGACATGTTTTCTTCGTTCAACAAGCTTAAAAGTCACCAGCCTTTGCGATGCATGCGGTGGTATTTTGGTGTTGTGGTGGTGGTCATGGTGGTGGGGAGTGAATGGTGGCGGTGTTGCCGTGGTGTTGCCGGGGTGTTTCAGTGGTTTGTTTAGTTGGTGGTGTTGTGCTGGGTTTTTGGGTAGGGGTGTTTTCGTGGGTGTGTTTTGGCATGGGTGCTTGGGTGCCATTTTTGTTTGTGTTTGTTATTTTTTTTGTGGTGGTGTGTCCGTGGTGGACTTTGGTGAGCACACCACAAGATGCACACCACAAACTTCACTATGCTTCACTATATAGGATTCAAGTCATACTAGAAGCATACAGGCAGGAATAAGAAGCTTGCTAGCAGCATGCAGACAGGAAACATGCGCATACGAGAAGCATACAAACCAGAAGAAGAGGCATACTAGAATTCTAGAAACATACAGAGAGGAACAAAAACCATACCAAATACCTGCAAAGAGCAAGAAGGAGCATACCAGTAGGAACAAGAAACATATCAGAAGCATACCAGAAGCATAGGCACTACCTTCTTCCCAACTTTGTTTTTCTTCACCTCCCTGGGACTGAAGTCTTCCATAGAAAAGGACAGGGTCTCATCACGGTTGGGTTTATCACCACATTTGAACTCCTAGAGAGCGGTGCATGTATTGCTGCAGTGTAGGGCCACTGTTCTCCGCTGAATGTTTTCACGCTGTGTTCTTTCCTGTGCTCAGGCGGAACGCCCTTGGATTGGGCAAAAGTGGCGGGACACAATCAGATTGCAACATACTTGCAGCAGTCTAGAGCGAAGCAGGCTAGGAGCACGAGCGGGTTCTGGAAGCAATTTTTTGACAGCTGTTCGTTTGAAGGCCTCAGACAAAGGTTTTGGCGCTGCATCCGATGGTTTTTGAAGGTCCGTCGATGCGTTCATGGCACACCAAGCTATGTCCAGGTTGCATGGGTGCAACGAAATCGTCAAGTCCAAGGCAGAGGGACCGCAAGCAGAGAAAGGAACCGTCTGAGATTGCACAGATTCACAAATTGTTTGTTTTAGGAATATGATTGTAAATTTGAAATTTGGGAAAGTATTTGTTGATTCAAGATCACCAATCTTGAATTTGATTGATTTGTGTCTGAAGGGCTCAGGATTGCACATATCAACAGATGAATGTTTGGGTTTGTGCGTTGAAGCAGTTTTGCAGCGGGAGTAACGATCCAGATGGATGTTGTGAATTCTTCCTGTTGTGTCTTTTACATTACAACCTCCAAAAATATCCAAGACACATTGTAATCTCTAAGAAATCTCTTAACACACCCAAAAACAACATCATAATCCCCAAAACACATATTGAACATCATTAAAAAGACAATGTAAAAACATGGTGAGGTCAAACCCGTTGCGTTCGGAATGATTCCCACTGATTCTCTCTGACGAAGCATGACCTATTGGAGGCTGACCTTCGAATTGCCAGGAGCTTACTGCTCCGTCGGGTATCTGGCTATGGGCCAATATTAATCAAGACATGGGTAGTGGTTCAAATCCAAAGAAATGGTAGAGAGTATTGACCCACAACCCTCGCAGTAATCACACTCAAAGTCAATGCTTTGGGATGTCAATGCTGAGATCTCTCTGTCAATGCTACTGATGCCTCCGCATGGCTGATGGCAACTGTCAAAGCTACACTCTAGTCTCATTTCCGGCTGATAGTGTCAACTTGTTTCAACCTGTTTCCTTCCCACTATACCAGCTGTTCCATGCTTCCTTCAATGCAGGATGGAGCTTCAGAGGCGATAATTCCAAGTTGTTCCTACTGGGCGACCGCTGGATTTCACGTACCAAAGCTTTGGAAATTCCTCAACACCATTTGGATATCCAGATTGCTCGATGTATTTTTAGTAGCCCATTTGACTTGACCTCGGTGAGCAAATCTGTGGCAGGACGAGTTTTAAGTCTCGAGTATTGCTGATCAAGTTGGCAAAATACACCTTAAGATAGCTCAAAGCAAACAAGCTGCCTCAAAATAGTAATATGAATGTGTCCGTCTGCATGCCTGTGAGTGTGGACATGTGAGTGAACTCAAAGTTTGCTCGATGAAATTTAACGACAGCATGAGTCTACAGCGGTGAGTGTGCAAACTGCAAGGGCACTTTCTGCCAAGATCTCACAGACATGGCATGAAACCAAAGCCTGCCAATGAGCACGTTGTCTGATTCAATTCGAATGAATCAATTCCACAACCTTTGATTCACCGACTTGAACTTCCTTCAGTGGAATCATCCATGGAAAAGTTGGACATGTTTGTGTTGGGGCGCGGCCAGGGCGAAGCGGGCCAGAAAATGACTTCTTGATTCAGATGCTTCCGATGCTGTGAGATTTGATGACAAAGATGCTTCACTTTGTGTATTTTTCAACCCATGGTTTGTCATGGTGGATCAAACCCCGCGACAGAAACTACGCGCGCGCGCGTCAGAAACTACGTGTCGGAACTAAAACCTCTGCGTCAGAAACTAAATCACAGCGCATAAGAAGCCCAGGAAAACCCAGCAAACATCACCAAGCAATTAGAATGGCCATTTGACATGTGAAATATGTGCTCGTTTCTCAACGACTTGAAGCTCCTTGCCCACAGAGCTATCGATTTTTATGTCACTAGTTTGGTTTGGCAAAGGGAAATGGGACCATTTGTTTTCTTCATTGCCATCCCAGAACCATCATACCAAGCAGGGACAGCGTTCAATTCCGGGAGCTCGGAATCATTCCCATTCAATGTGTCAGTTCTTGGTGTAGATTTCCCCGTCCATTTTGGGAAAGACAGGATTGATGGGAAAATCTGCAGGAAAACCCCTGCTTTTCTGATAAAAACATGGTAAACAACGGTGGATTTCCTTTGTTGGTGAATTTTTTCCATCAAGCCAGTGACGCTTTGCTTTGCCATCCAGTCCCCCTTATGAACCATTATTTCCCCATGATTTTACCATAAGTGGACTTTTTCCATGAACATCTGTAGAGTTGGTTCCAAGACCTCAACACTGTTCTCCCGCATCTTGGTGGCTGGTGCCCGGTGGTGATTTACAACCAAGGACAGTACAATGGATGCTGGGACCACAGCACGGGAGCCAGTTGCAGCCGTACAGGGAGCAGCTGTACACAGATATTTGAGATGAATTTTTTTGTGTACATTGGGCACACTTGATGTATAGCGCATATAGAGAACCAGCTTAGATTTTAAAAGTCATTCACTATGGTTGAGCATCAAGAAAGTAGTAGTTCATTAGCATTTACCAATGAACCATAAACTATGTCATGAATTTTCTAAGCATCAGTTATGATGAACTGGTCATCTAATCATTAATTGACAGTGTCATTTACCAACGACAGAACACTGGGGGATGTCATCACGTGCTTTTCAGTCATGGAGAGGCCGGCAGGTTTCTCTATAGATTGTCCACTCATGACACCAAGTTTGGGTTCCTTATCAAGGAAGAGCAATTTTTGGATGGTTCAGGTGTTATCAGTCAAAATTCGGGTATTCTCGGGTAAACTGGCATGGCAATGGAGAATCCAGCATTTATAGCTGGTTTCCAAGAGTTTCCTAGTTAAGAAATGCTGATTTTCCGCTGCCATGTTAGTTTACCAAAGGCAAAGGGTAACCATTGATGACACCTGGTTGTTATGCCCTGGTCTCAAGATTTTGGTCAACATCAAGGGCCGCATTGGTCCAAGTAACCAAGGCCCCCCCCCCCCCAGCCCCC
>VSDK01001181.1:37228-112822 GCA_009767595.1 Symbiodinium kawagutii
CAAGATGTCCGGAGACAAGGACCCACATGACAATCCTGTCACAAGCTCTGACGCACCTGGGACAAGAAGGGACAACCTTCTTCAATGCTGAGGTGCAGGCCACAATCACCCAGCTGAGGAGCAGCATGGGCATGGGGACAACAATGGTCCAACGCCCAATTGATGCACAACGTGGACACCCTGGCCATGCAGACTGGGTGGCCACAAACAATCCACTGGGCAAAGTGGAAGCCACAATGGAACAAGATGAGACAATGGAGCAAGAGGGGAAGAACAAGCGCCTCAGATCCGAATGAGTCCCACAAAAGGGACAAGATGGAAGTGGACAATTTGTCCACAAGGGCTTCGAAGGCTGATCCAGCCACAAGACACACGACACCAACAATACTGCACCACGAGTCGACAATGAGGATCAACTTCGACAATGCCGACCTTTCTTTTCTGGTCACAATGACCATGCACTGTACAGGAGACAAAGCACAACATGTACAAGTGAATGTAAATAGACAACAATGAATGGAAACAAGATATGATGGCAATGGATGATCAACAATGTTGTTAGAATACAATCTTTAACGGTGTGGTTCACAAAGGAACCAAACCGAGGGACGGTGTTAAGATATACCATCCTACAATGGACATGGCACAATTGTACAATACCACAGCACAATCACAAAGCCTCAACAATGGCTTTGGCTCAAGGACAAAAAGAACAGAGTCACAAGTGCGTGCAGGGACAATTGAGTGACAATCAGGGATACAAGTATCATACAGAGAACAGTTGAACTTTACAGGATGGATGGATGGATGGATGGATGGATGGATGGATGGATGTAGATTTTTGCGCATGCCCGCACCTCGAAGACACAGGGAGTCTCATCGGTCTCCATCTTGCACGGGATACCTCGGTTGGGATTGTTCGTCTCAAACTTGGTGGCCTTGTCACCGGTCAACCATGATCCAGCTCCATGTGCAATCACTTGGCCTTCTCCAGAAGTGATGTGAATCCCCGCATCCTTGGCGACGACAAACAAGTGGTCTGGGGCCAGTAGGAAGCAGCTACCAGTCACAGGACCAGCCATCTCCGTAGCATCTGGGAATTTCGCCTTCAGATCAGCTAGGGTAGTTGGTGATCCAGGGAAAGCCTTTGCCCATTCAAACCCGGATGGCTCCAACTTCACCTCGGCCTTCACACCCTCAGATTTCGTCGCAGGAGACCCTTCTTGAGCTTTGACGCCTTGACCTTGAGAAGGTCGGGGCGGAGTGGGCGTCGCGACAGGAACGCCCCAGTCAGCATCGAACTTTTTGATGATCTCACGCCACTTGATGCCGTAGAGCGGGCAATTCATAAAGTGCTTGCGGACATCCGATAGAATGCTGAGCCGTCCATCACTTGCCAGTTGACAAAGCTTCATGGTGGGTTTCTCAGGGGTTTGTGGCAAATCCTCAGGAAGTGCATCCTTTCGGTACTTCTGGGTTTGCTTCTCCATAGGATACTGGTTGCTCTTCCAAGCCTGAAGGGTTCCCCAAAATATCCCAAAAGAAACCATGGCAAATTTAACCCATTTGTATTCATCTCTATGATCCTGTTTGGGTTGGCCACCATACCCTAAACATATTCTTCATGTTTGTCTTATGTTGCCTGAAGCAAGCTGTTCTTCACAGCATCACGGGCAGCTTTGTTGTGGGTTTCCACCGAGCTGGTGCCAACCACCCAGAATCCTTCTTGAAGCGCAGCTAGCTCCACGCATCCGTCGTAGGACGTAGGGTGGACCACCACAGTGCCATAGCTGTTCTTCCCCCCGCCTTCAGCGGACAAAGTTTAACCCAATGTTTATGTAACCCAATATCATATCTCATCATCATACATTATATCATCATATCTTGTTGGTGCGGAATCATATGTGAAATTGAGGCTTAACATAGAAATCATAAAATGTTTTGTCCATAGATAATTTGGACGAGGTACTCATCAAGGACTTGAGAAGACACTTTGGAACACTTTGGCCACCAAGCCATTGGCTGGTTTCCTGAAAGTCCGTCAAATTACGCCTCTCAGAATGACTGAGTGGCACATTGCCAGGGACGCAGAACTGGGCCTCTTGAATCGCAGTGGGGAACTCAAGCAAGACCTGCCTGGTCCAAAGACTGGAAGTGCAGAACCTGGGGAAAGGACGAGATCGCACCCGTTGGTTCCCAGGTTGGTTGCTATTGTTTGATTTGATAGTTTGGTTTGATAGTTTGGTTGCGTAAGCAAACTTTGGTTTCAATCATCAGCTTTGGTTGGCAAGGAACATGTTGACTTCATGTTCCATCTCCGGGGCGCGGACAGATCGATGGGCTGTGTCTCTCAGCGGAAGCGTCGAGTCCGCCACCCCCAAGTAACAAACGAAAGCACCAGGAAGTTCTCTGTTTCGATGTAGCTCTTGGAGGCTGAGGTTCAGGGTAAAAGCCCTCAGCTCGATCTTGTGATTGACAAATTTGTTTTCCAATTTCCTGGAAATGGTTTAAAAACCTTTGGGTAGCCTTAAAACATAGTGACTGGTGACATCTATGTTGCGGGGAACGAAACACCAACCCTGTCCTGACATCCTTCCGAAGTGATCCACCAGCATCAGCGCCCACCAACAACGGTGGAATCAGAACCATCACACTTCCTTGGTCAGGAAACTGCGGAGCGATGGTGTTCGTGAGATGTCAAGTGGTTATGGTTTATGGCATGGTTACCTAAAGTGAGAGAGGTAACAAGACATGAAGGATTGGCCAACATTTGTTACCAAGGCAACTCGGAAACTAGGACCAACATTTGATTAAGTTGGAAAAAAAGGAAACAATGGGGATTGTTGGATGTAACAGTTGAAGCCAGGAAACGGGAAGGGGCTCTGAACATCACGCGTTCTGTCAGTTCACCCAAAGCATTGATGTTGGCCTGCGTGAGCACACCAAGCTTCGTGCAATCGATGTACAAGACGGTGTTAATCTCGTGCATTCCAACCTTCAAGGTAAACACAGTTATATAGGCGTCAAACACTGGGAATGTATGACGCATGTTGATAAAGCAAACAAAACATGTTTACGCACACATAAATCATATACATCTGTGAAAAGAATATGTACATCTATAAAAGTACACATATATGTATGTATGTATGTATGTATGTATGTATGTATGTATGTATGTATGTATGTTTTTTCCCACACACCTTTTTATATCTGCAGGCTCGTGTACGACTACAGCTCCAATATTGGTGCTGGATCCGAAAGGATGCATGTCGATAGTTGGAAGAGGATTTCACAGCCAGTGGCCAAAAGTGAAATCAAAGAAAAGATATCATCCGATCCGTGGTACGAGTCGAAGCAAATCTGTGACGTCATGATCAAAGGCGTCTCCAATCTTGCGATGCAAAGGCAAGGTGAGTTCATCTTCTGTGCCCATCCAGATGAAGACCACATTGTTTTAAAACCACTCAGGCATACGGGTGAAATACCTTGGTTCTTGGTGATCATCAAAGATAAGCCAAATCTCGGACCAATCAGGGTTGAAAGCTCGAAGGGCACACACATAGTGACCACTGCGCGGACCTCCGAGATGCGCCGCAGCAGCCAGGGTGACCAAAGGTTGCCACGTCACCGCCGTGCTGGTGGAATCACGGAAGACCGGCGCCAGGCTACCAAGTTCAATCATGACTCGGTCGAAGCGTTTAAGCAGGATGCCCTTGCTTTGTTCAAACCTGTCCAGGTGAATGCAGGTGAGGCGAGGTATGTCACAAAATGCAGTGGACATGGAGTGCGAAAAATGCCAATCGTGGAATTGTTCTGCTAGCAGTACGTGATCCAAGGGTGTTCGTGAAGACACTGAAAGCACAATGGGCACACCCCCTGGACTTTTGTCATCAACTGCATAGCAAGGCGGATCAGCAGAGGTCTGAACGCGGCGTTGCCAGTCCAGCCCCAAGCTATGATCGTCCAAGGCATGCATCAATTGTTGATGCCGTCTACCCCACAAAGCATCCGTGGCAAAATTGTCACAGATGGTAGCCCAAGCCCAGGCCAGCTAGGAAGGCTGCATTGCTGAAGCAATCAGCTCCAGTGTTCCACAAACGAAGATTCAAAAGGACATCAGCCATCTGTTGCCTTCCTTCAGGTTGACTCAGGAAGATCTGGCTAGGGTTGCAACGGCCCTGCCCTTCGTCCCCTCCCTTTCCCCTTCTGTGGGCCCTTGGTTTGTCTGCGGCCCATCGTCTCCAGGAGATGTTGGGCTTGACGAGATTGGGATTGGTTGTGCTGTTTGGCATTCACCCCGACGAGTGTCCAAGCCAAGCTCGCCGCCAACTGCAGCATCTTCTCCCATGCTGACCAGTATCGAAGGTTGAACTGCATCCTCCACGGAATGTCCTTCGAGGGATTCTGGGTTCGCATTGCCTGAAACTTCATGATGACTGCAGGGTCCTGGAGATCCTCGACGAATTGTTGAAGCAAGTCCACCATTTGATCCACCGGGACCGGTTTGCGAGATGACACTTCCAGTAGCTGTTTCTCCTGAGACCATTGGAGATAGGGGAAGGAGCCGTCGGCGAGCAGGGCCTGCTTTTGAAGTAGGGCTTGCCAAACCGGACCTTTCGAGCCCGCCTTCTGAATAGCCAGGATGCGATCGAGGAGAGTTTGAATGCACAGGGCTGCCAGGTGGCTTCTCAAAGGAAGGGTGGTCTTCTTGTTGTCGAAGTCCTGTTTCCAAGTTTGAGCAGCTTGAATTAGCAGCGCTTGGACCCCCTGGGCATCGGGATTCAGGAATTTGTTGGTCCGATTCTGGGAGTGATCCAGGCGAGTGACCAAGGTGGTCAAGGTGGTCAGGAGCTGCAGAATTTCGGTGATCTTGGCGGGGTCGAGTCCATCGATCAAGGCTCCCGTCTGGTTGGCTTGGTGTCGCAGGCGTTTGGGATCTGGTTGAGGTTCGTCGCCGTTTGGACGCCTGCCCTTGTCTGTCATCATGGACGGCAGGTTCAGGTGGTGAATCGCATCCAGCACCTCTCGGTACTGCTGAGTGCCGTCCTCCATACCCACGTGCAGCTCTTCGGCCATGAAAGGGACAGGTGAGGAGTAGGCTGAGTTGCAGAACAACTGGGCGCTGAGCCTTGAAGTGTGCTTTGGCAACGGTGACGCGATCAGGACAAGGTTCAGCTGGAACATGCGGGGTGTTGTAGACCATATCACAAAAAAAACATTGGTGATCCTGGATTCCCTGGGCATGGAAGTAATCTGTCAGAACCTGGGTCATGTGACTCACTCCAGGGCGTGCAGGTGCATGAGTGGCCAGAACATGCATAAACAGCCCAGCTCGAGTGGGTGGTACAGAGGAACAAAAGAGACATTCATCTGACAGCTTGGCCTTCAACGTTGGGTCAGTCCACAAAGTGCCAAAGCTGCGACCGTCACAAGCTTGATGGAGCAGAGAGCGAACTGCTGGATCCAGATCCGGGGCAAGCAGGGTCTCCAGGTCCTCCGGTTTGATGATGTACGGGATGTGCGAGGTACGAGGAATGCGAACCATGTGCAGCGCCACCTGGGCCAGAGGGACACACACATGCTGGGCACGATGTTGTTTGACCATCGGATAGCATAGACGTCCAGAGGTCTGTCGCAAGGTGGCAAGAAGAAGGTGAAGATATGGTTGGCCAGTGGTCCACAAGAGGCTATGAGCTTGTTGAAGATGAGCCATGAGGTCTCCATGACGTTTGAAACTGCGAGTGCAGATCTGGCATTGAAGGGTAAACTTCTGGAGCAAGGAGTCAGGTACCTCAGCGACATCTGGAGCGCGACCAGGATCGAATTTGCGACATCTGCCATGGATGATGTGCGTACGAAGGCTATTTGCCTCAATGAAGGTGTGACCACAGTGAGTGCATGTGGGACTATTGACCATGCTATCACGTTGTGGGTCCCAGGAATACCGATGCATGGGATGTTCCTTGAGCAAATCGGGCGGAACAGTGAGGGCAGGTCTTCATCTGGGAGGCAGGGGCACTGGGAGGCGGAGTCATGTTGGTTCGAAGGATCGAGATCTGCTTCAAAATGGTACATGAATGGCGATGCTTGAAGCCAGTCTGACAAAAGAGAGGCGACATGCTGCTGATGCAAGACTGCATTGGCTTCTTCACTAGCATCAACCGAGGTCATCAGGTCCGGGTGATGTTGTAACAAATGCGTCGTGAGGTTTTGGACCCTCTGCGCGTAGGTCCCACAAAAACAGCACTTGGGTTGGATCCATGAGCAAACTTCTCTGTCCTCCTGAAGGGCATCCCACGATTGTGCAACAACATGACGAAGGAAGCTGATACCAGAGGAGACTGTGACAGAAAGACCAGATGGCCAGGGCTCAAGTTGGTGTCCTGCAAGAGGGCCTGCTGCAAATCCGCATCCAAGTCCGCCATGTGAAGTCTTCGAGCAGGAACAATGGCCTGACAGGCTCCAATGTGCAAGTGTCGTCTGAAGTTAGTCCACGTGGGAAAGGATTTCTGGCAATGGCGACAAGTGGGCATACCACCGATCGTGTGATCCAGGGGATTCACATTATGAGAATCAGTGAGGGCATGACCATGAATGTTGGTACAATGACGTTTGAGGTTGGGATAGCTATCAGTGGCGAAGTCACATTCTGGGCACTGATGTGTGGATTGGAAGGTGATGGGGACAAGAGCATCAGGATCAATGGGCGCAGGGGGAGAACTTCTGATCAGGTTGGACAGATGATCAATCATAGGGGAAAGATGACTCCAATCACAGGCATGAATGATATCGTCCAAGGGAGCGCGAAGGCTACGATGCATCATGCGATCTCTCAGCCCGATGTGCACCTGCTGCGAAAGCTCAAGAGGCTGCAGGCAACCATGCGCAAGCAAGGCCGCTTGATGTGTGCAATGGTCTACATATGAATGACTGCCAAGTACCTGCCTGATCATGGAAAACATGTGTTTCTGAAGGAGCTTCAACTGTGTTTCTGGCAAGACGAAAGTGCAAAGGCCATAGTGCAAAATCGGCCAAACACATTGTTTCCAGAGTTGGAGTTTCATGGAAGAGGGGAGCTTGCGGCTGGTCAGCCACATTCTCAATCTAACTTGCCCTGAACATCCAATATACCTTAAATACGAAAACACCTTAAATAAGGAATGTACTATTTAAGGAATATTTTTTAACAAAAAAACACCTTAAATAAGGAATGTTTTTTAAGGTGTTTTTTCCTTAAATTTCAAGTTTTTTTAAATTTGGTTTTTATTTTTGACATGTTGAATGTTATTTTTTTCAATCTCCTCACAGGAGATTGATGATTTACTCTTTCGAATGATTTCTCTAAATTTTGTGGCCTCCTCTGAGGAGGTGTTTCAAATCTCCTCTAAGGAGATAATTTGTTATTTCCTTTTTGTGGCCTCCTCTGAGGAAGTGTTTTAAATCTCCTCTAAGGAGATAATTTGTTATTTCCTTGTTGTGGCCTCCTCTGAGGAGGTGTTTTAAATCTCCTCTAAGGAGATATAAATGAATCTGTCATCTCTTTTTTTGTGGCCTCCTCTGATTCCTTGTTGTTAATTTCATCTCCTCTGAGGAAATGGTGGGTCTCTTGCAACCAAGGCACTGGTAGGCAAAGTGGCTTGTACCTGCCAAAAGCAGCAAACCAGTTGTGAAAAATTAAGTGACCTTGGGCAGCAGCACACATTTTTTTATCTGCTGGGCCACTCTGGAACAAGATGCTGTGCCATAAATTTAACCCTGAAAAAGGTGAAACTTGGGCTTGAAAACCCACAAACATTCATTGGATTCATCATAAAATTTTGAAATTGCAGCATAAAGTACACAGAACTGTCTGCAATGGTCAGCAAGCTGTTCCTGGTCAAAGGATTCCCTAGAAAGAAAACTGTAGCATTTGTTCAAGGACTTGGTGGCTGCCAGGATTGTACCTTCCAATACATCAGCTGGGTCCAGTAAAGTTGTTGCAATCTGCAAGGTCCATGGCACTAATGCCCTGGCTTCTCCAGCTGAAGCCCTCAGTTTTGGACTACCCATTTTGGAAGTTTTCTTTGAAACTTTTCTGACCATCAAAGGTGTAAGATTATCCAGTCTGTTGCCAGGGTTTGAACTTCGATAGTAAACCTGAATATTCCTGAACATAGCAGAGCACCTGTCTTGCTGGTTTCCTCCAGGAAATTTGGGCAGCAGGTAATACATCAGATTGCCAATGAAATCAGCAGCCACCCCCAGATCCACAGCATGGAGCCAATCAATTTGAAAAGCATCCAAATCCATCCCAGGGCAGCTGAACAAGGCACTTATGCTCAATCCTTTCTCCTGGCATTGCTGATAATGATCGAAAGTTGTTTTCCTTTTGCTTCTCCAGGAAGCAGTTGCAGAACAATCCTGTATATCAGCTTTACTGGCAAAACATTTGTAACAACAATTGCCAGCATCTTGCCACCCACTGAGGTTGAACACATTCTTGTACATTTCCCAATCTCCTCGAACTTGGCACAACAAACCAAAAGTTTGCAAAGGTTTCAATGCTCTTTTTCTCCTCCAATGATCTTGGAATGGTGTGCCATCATGGTCCTTATCTGGAAAAATACCTGTGGCCAAGACTTTGAAACTCCAAGCCAGCACAGCAAAAATGGCATCACTTGTATTTCCACCAGCATTCTTCTTCAGAGTAAATTTTTTGTTGATCACCTGCATGGTTCATGTCCTTTAAAAACCCATGAAACAAATAACCCCATAAGTAGTTTGAGTGGCATTCATACTTAAAAAATTCAAAAGAATCACCATATTGAAAACCAAGTTGCACACAAAGGGATCCTGACCCTGCTGAACTGGTCCAAGGTTTGTCCTGGCCAATTGACGGAAACCACCAGTGACAGGGCATCCATCTGCCCACAAGCCTAAAGGCATGACATTCTCATTTGATAGCTGCAGCTGGCTGACCTTCCTCAAGAATGTTTGCTGTTGAGAAGTGCTCAAACCTCTGATTGCAAAAGGTTCTGGACAGCCTGGGTTTCTCTCAGCTACCACAGCTGCAACCTCATGGGGCAGCAGGATGTTAATTTCTTCAAAAGTAGTCTGGTGTGTTTTCTGGTGAATCACTGGCACCTGTAAAGAATACAATGGAGGCCAGCATGTGCCCTTCAGTAGTTTTCTCCTCAAGTCTCTCTGGCTATTGCCTCCTTCTGTCACTTTCAAATCTTCCACATGTGATGCACCTGCAGCATCTGCATCTGCAAACAAACTTGCTGCTCTTTGGCCTGACACAGTACCTGCTAAATATAAATCTGAAAGGTTGCTTCTCAGTCTTTTTTCAGGTTGTTCAGAATCTCTCCCAGTCAAAAAGGCATTTTTGGAATACATTGGGTGAAACTGTGTGTGAAACAAAACAAAAATGCTTGAGCCTTAGTAGAGTCTGCAAACCTTGCAATGTCACTGCAACTGCCTTTCAATATTGTATTTGCCAAGCACCCCAGCTGCACCTGCCTTGCAGGGGCAAAGAGGCCTCAGGATCAAAAACCATGAAGTCTTGCTGCTCTTCAAATCAATGTCAATGAATGCTTTGGGTCCTTTTTTTGATCTGGGCCAACTGTCTGCTGCAATTGCACAGCTGCTGCGCAATGAATTACAAATTTAGTACAGTGACAGTTGGTACACAAACCTATGGAAGCTGGCTACCTCTCAGTTCTGCTCAGGTTCTTTGTTCTCCTCTGTGTCCTTCTCTTCTGTGGTCTGATTGCCAGTAGTTTCTTGAGGAACTTCAGTCTGATCACTCTGAGGGTTCTCTGGAACTTCTTCTGCAACATCTTCATCTGGCTCCCACATGACCTGGCTGTCCTCATCTGGATCCAGAGTCCAATGCTTGTACTCATCGAAGTTCATTGCCAGTGCCATGCCCTTCACATACCTTCCCCTCTTGGATGGTCTCTCCATGGCTAATGATCTTGAAGCTGGAAGGGCATAGAAGTTTGAGCACTTGACCAGCTATACACAAATGAAATGTAAGGAAGACCATGCAGTCCCATCATATGTTGCATCTAAATCCATACAGATGTCTGAATGTGTCAATTCATTGGCAAGCACTGTAGCTCCATCCATTGAAGCATAGCAGCTCCACCCAAGTGTGCACATACATTCATGATATCCTTTTTTCCAGCCATGTGGGCAGCAATCTCAAAATGTCAAATCCTAAGATTTCAAAAACCATCCAGGCACAGCATCATGCTCATCATCTCTTCCAAACACATTTTTATACTATGAAACACACATATATATACATATATGAAGACATTGTCAGAACATAAAAAAATGATGATGATGATGCTCTTCTTGGTTCTGTCTCTCAGCCGGTCTTTGGCACGAATTCCTTCAACAACATTGTCAACCTGTTCTTGACTGCTTTCAAACCATCCTGGTGCACAATTGCCTCACTCTTCAAAGCTTCAAGGCTGGTCTTCATCTTTTTGTGATCATCTGGATCACCATCAGCAACAAGCAAGCTAGCCTGGTGGGCAGTACTTCGCAGCTTATCCATCCAAGACTCGATCTCCTGCAAACCTGAAGTCATTTGATCTTCTGCTGTCTTGCAAGCAGGCACAGCAGCACACTTCAAATCCTTCAGCAAGGACTGGCAACCATTGATCTCCCTCTCCAACTTGACTTTTGCGGTCTGGATCACTTTCATCTCAGCACACATGGCCACAAAGGCAGGGTGCTCAACTTTGACTTGAGCCTCACCAGCATTGCCCAAGGCTTTGTCAACCTTGTCCATGTTCATTCCATCCAAACTGCCTTGAAACTCCTGCTTGTAGATGTCCTCATTCCTGTGCTCAATCTTTTCTGGCTTGTAGCAGTAGAGGTACTTCTTGAGCAAGGGAATGGCATGGTCTTTGACTGCCGGCATTTCGTCTGTTGGAGAGATATGGAGGGCACTTTCTTCCAAGAAGGCTTGCAACATGCCATCTCTCTGATCCTCTGGCACTTGGATCCAGTCCCAGCCATTCAATTTGAATATTTCACTCACATTGTAATATTCATGCTGCCATCCTGAGGCAGCAATCTGTGTACTTCCTGAGCTCTCAATGTAGGAAGCTGCCCAGGCTAAGTTTCGAATGCCTCCTTGATCCTGGTACTTTTTCACTAAGCTCTGCTTGTCAGCATCACTCAATGTGTGGTAGTGGCTCAGGAGCTGCTGGGCTTTGGTCTGCTGAGGATCCTTCGCATTTTGCCCCTTGTACTTCAAAGCAGTCACCATTGAGCTCATGTCCTGCCTGGAAACCATTCTCTCACAATCCACTGGCTCACTGGGCTGAGAAGCTTGGGCCTTGGCCTTGGCAGCAGCTTTAGCTGCCTTCTTGGCAGCAGCTTTTGCTGCCTTTTCCTCTTTGTTCACTTGCCTGGCAGCTGCCTTCTGCTGAGCAGTCTTAGCCATGGCCAGAAAAAGGAAACAGAAATACCAAATGATAATCTTTGAGCTTTCAATAGCTGAGAAGTAAACATTGCAAAGTAGAATGAATCATCAACAGCTCTCTTCCCATGCTTGTTCAGCTGCCACTCCACTGGGACTCTGGGGCGCCAAGCATTGGAAGGGCTTGGTTCTCTGGCAAGTGACCTGAGGAAGGAAGCACAGCAGTTACCAAAGCATGGGAGGCTTTACATTTATGAATATTAGTTTTGCCAAACATTATGATAGCATACAATACTAGTTTCCATGGTATGCTGAATCCATTTATTCTCAAAAGAAATTAATGAATGAAATGATGCGCAAAAGTTGCATCTGATGAACTTAGTTTCCATGGTCTGCTGAACTCTTGTCTCCTCAGAGGAGACCAATGAATGAGATGGTGAACCAATGATGAACTCAGATCCCATGGGATCCATCTTCAACTGAAAATCTGGGGCCCCTCACAAAGCACCAATCTGCATAGATGTAGAACCTCAGACATGGAGTGGGCAAACTAGAGAGTTGGATGGCAAGATGTAAATGAATTTCACTGAAAGGGGTAGGTGTTAAAAAAGTGTTAAAAAAAGTGTTTTTTTAACAGTGTTAAAAAAGTGATTTTTAATTTAAAAGTAATCTTAAAAGCTGTTTTTTTAACACTGTTAAAAAATGGTTTTTTTTTAACACTTTTTTAACACCCTCTGGCTTCAGTACTTCTTTTGAATCTCCATTCACTGGTTTAAATGTGGCTTGTTCCACTGTGCAAGCTGTGAACTTCATGGACTCATTCTTCTATGTTTGCAACCTATTATCTTCAATGCATTCTTTGAATCTTAATTCCTTGAATCCTATTAGATTCAATTCCTCATTGCATCCATTCATACATCCATCCATGCATTCATCCTTCTGATCATTTACTTACCCATGCATCATGGTACCTCATGTTCACCTTCAATATATGTACATGTCTTGAATCCCACTACCCAACAGCTGAGAGCCCACAACATCTGCAAAGAACATAGTCCAGCCTCAGGAGTCATGACAATCAAAAACAATGGCAATGATATCTCATCACAAGGACATGCAACTTGTGTTCTATTTGATTTTTTTGGGCTCCTCGGAGGAGATATGTTTACTTAGTTCTCTTGGGCTCCTCAGAGGAGATATGTTTACTTAATTCTTTTGGGCTCCTCAGAGGAGATATGTTTACTTAGTTCTTTTGGGCTCCTCAGAGGAGATATGTTTACTTAGTTCTTTTGGGCTCCTCAGAGGAGATATGTTTACTTAGTTCTCTTGGGCTCCTCAGAGGAGAATTTTAGTTTCCTTTGTGCAAAGCAGCTGTTCTTTTTCTGACCCTTTACCAGGCCATAGTGCAGAGAAGATGTCTCCTGATCAAAAATGATCTATGGTACAAAAGCGCACTCACCACTTCTTCCAACCTCCTCCTGATCTCCAGGGTGCATTCTCATAATTGCTCTTGCCAGCTTCCTTGGAGCCCTTGGCTGAATCACTGGCCTCATCCTTCAGGTATGGCAAGGACCGCTTTGGAATTGGGTCTGCTGGTCCAACCCATTCTCCTCTTGCCTTCTTTTCAGAAATGCGCTGAGCCAATGACAGAATCCTCTTGATTCCTTTCTT
Source organism: Symbiodinium kawagutii (assembly GCA_009767595.1). Taxonomy (NCBI): domain Eukaryota; class Dinophyceae; order Suessiales; family Symbiodiniaceae; genus Symbiodinium; species Symbiodinium kawagutii. Next base: position 50,325 of record VSDK01001181.1, read on the forward strand.
TCGTTGGCGATGGCTTGCTGCAATAATGCCCTTGGTGACCTCAAAATCAACCTCTGGTTGTTCATCACCTTGATCTCCTTGCTCATGCTCAAAGGTTTGCCCAGTCTCCAAATCTTCGATCAAAATGCATTCAGTGCTCTTCTTGGGCATGGCCTTGCTGTTTGGCTTCAAGAACTTAGCCACTGGTTCTTCATACTGCTCCTCATTCTTCAATTCTTTCTGCATCTCAGCAGCTAGGAGCCTTGATTCAACCTGGTTGGCCATGTGCTGTTCATAGAGCTCAGGTGTCCATTGTCGCCCTTGACTCTCATCTCCTCGCTGCAGCAATCTGGACCCAGCTCCTTGAACTCGCATATAATACGAAGAACAATAAAAGTTGATGCACAGACCTTGTCTGAGGTAACTCTGGGTTCTGCAAGAGGTACACATCCTGAGATCCTGCAAGCACTGCAGTGGCTCAACCTCCTCAATCGGTTCCTCCTTCACCTTAATATCTTCTGGTGCTTTATCATCATCTGCTGCGATCTGCTGCTGAAGATATTGTTCTCTCTCCTTAGCCTTCTTTTCCTCTCTCTCCATTGCAGCCACTTCCTTCTCATACTCCTCTCTCCTCTTGTTCTGTCTCTGGATAGCTTCCTCCTGAAGCATCCTTGCTCTCTCCAGATTCTTGCGCTTCTCCTTCTCCTTCTCCTTTTCCTTCTCCTTTTCATCCTGATCCTGCTCCTCTAAGGAGCCTTAAGGCTCCTCCTCTTGGACCCTCTTCTGCTGCTTCTGGGAAATCCCTTGCATCCTCACCAGCATTGTTCTCCTGCAGGGCCAGAGAATTGTAGATCTGGTCTCTATATTTCCTATACTTAGCATAATTTTCTGAGCCATAAGCAGGTCTATCACCTCTCTCTACAACCTCATCTAGCTGCTGCTTTCTCAACAAGGCTTGCTCCCTTGGTAACAATGGAAGCTCCTGGGTTGGTTGGACAGCTGCAGGTGGAGCACTTTCCATGACCACAGCACTGGAGTCTTCAGTCATTGAATGCAAAGACCTGAACATTGATTGAGCCAAGAGCTGCACATTTGAAAGTGATTATCATTGCAGTCCATGGCTGATGCAGATGATAAAATCTCCTCAGAGGAGATGGCTGCTCCACTGCAACACAACTATTTCAGTAACCCTGGCAATCTGCCCTTTGCTGGTTGCATTCCCATCCCTTATAGACTGGGGATCCTGACAAATCTCCTCAGAGGAGAAGAGCAGCATAGTCCAACCTGGGCAGGAGAACAAACAGGCAGGGAATGGACATGTAATGAATGGAGGGAGCAATGAAATAAACACATGAATAAACAATAAATTTCTGAAGCAACAACACATGTTCTATGGGCCCTTCACCATGATGCATGGTACACATGAATTCCAACTACAATTGGCCAAATCTTGATAAAGATCAAAATTGCACAGGTCATGAAATGAAATGGCATATCCTGAAATGAAATGGCATATCATGAATTGCAATGGCATATCCTGAAATGAAATGGCAAATCATACAAAGACATGGCATATCATGAAATGAAATGGCAAATCATGCAAAGAAATGGCATATCATGAAATAAAATGGCAAATCATGAAATGAAATGGCATATCATGAAATGAAATGGCATATCATGAAATGAAATGGCAAATCATGAAGAGAAATGGCAAACCATAAAATGAACTGCATAGAATGAAATGGTATGTTTGCATTTGGCCTCCTCAGAGGAGACCATATACTTTCATGCTAACAAAGGCATTGAGACAGTGGCCCCCACTTCCTGGCAGCTGGGCTCTGCACATGTAGCATGCACACCTGGCTGGATCACAGGGTTTCAAAGCTGGCAGTGGGTGACTGGAGGTTAACATATTTTTATCATAATGTTCAAAGCTGGCAGTGGGTGACTGGAGGTTAACATATTTTTATCATAATGTTCACATGTGGATATCATGTGAAGAATATTGCCTGGGGTGCATGCATGCAGGTTTTCCAATGATTGGTTCAGACACTCAACTTGCTCTTCAAACATATTTCCTTTTTTTCCAGGAAGCCACCAAAAATCATCCTTCTTCAAAAAGAAACATCTAGTCTACATCAATTGGGATCAGCTTGGACTGACACCATGCCTGGGCATCTCTTTCAGTCAACTCCCCAGCTACCAGCTTCACAATGCATTGGTTGCAGATGTCGAACAAAACATCCTGGGTCCATCTGGGCCCACCAAACTGGAACAACTGCTGCTTCCTGCCCCACTTCCTCCTGATGGCTGCTTTGCCAGTATCCTTGTAGTACATCCTGCCATAGCCAATAGTTTCCTGAAGGCCATGTGGGAATTCAATTTGGGTTGTCAAAAGAAATTTGATGTCATTGGTTAAAACCAAATCAATTTTTGGATTCATGAAAAAAATTGATTTGGTATGTTCAGATTATTATTAAAGAAAAAAATCATATGTTTTTGATTTTAAAACAACATTTTCCAAGATTAGCATCCCTTATCTAATCGCAAAAAAAAATTGGTTGTGCTGAGCCAAAAAACCGGGTTTTCTTCGATGGGAGCTGCACCAGAAGAAGCAGGTGCAGCTGGAGAAGCAGAATTTGCTGAAGAAGCAGGTGCTGTTGGATGGGCCACAGGAGCTTGCAAAGCTGCAGCTGGTTTCTTCCTGGCTCCCACCTGTGCTGCTGCAGGTCTTTTCAAAGCACCCATCTTAGGTGCAGCCCCTGGCCTCTTCATGACCTTGGAAGGTGCTGGTGCCACAATCATCATGTTGGGCACTTCTGTTTCAAATTCTTGGCCATTGTCGAACTTGCCAACACAAAAGCCATTGGGACCAGCTGCCATTGAAGCCACTTCCAACTCCCCAGGGGAGTTATGGGCACTTCTGACCATGGCTTGGCGAGATGGGTCATACCAACAGCCTCTTGGCATGCTAGCAGCAATGGGAAGTGCACTGGATGCAGCTGCTTCATCACCACTGGCACCACTGGAACTGACAGCTATGGCTGATTCATCCTCACTCTCTTGCTTTGCACATGGTGTCGATGGTTGGCCAAGAGGTTTGCCCAGCATCCTTTCATAGATCTGAGCAGCCCCAGATCCAGATGCAGCAACCCCAAGCATTTGCTCATAGACAGCACCTGCTCCACCAGGAGTGGCCCCAGATGAGCTTGAAGGCAAAGAACTTTCAGAATTCTTTTTCATTACCTTCTGGACAGCAGCATGTCTCAAAACTTTGCTTGGAGAGCACTGCTTCTTGTAAGGATTTGGGAGCGTTTTCAAAATTCTTTGGATGGCTGCAGGAAGCTTCTTGCCAGTTGTAGCCTGTCTTTTCTTTTGATAGCAAAATTGGCAAGCTGCAGCCAATCTTTGACCAAACAACTTAGCTTCATCACTATTGACTTTTTGGAATGCCAAGAGGACTCCAGCAGTAATCCAGCCAGCAGTTGGTCTTGATGATAAGATCATCATTTCTATGACAAGGCTTTCATAATTGGAAGCCACAGTGTCAGGGCTCTGATGCAAATATTTCAAATCCAGCCCTTGTGGTAAACACAGCTTCAAGACTTTTGCCAACTCCTCAGGAGTGCTACTGTTGGACCTTCGAGCCATATTCAATGGCTGCAGAAGAAAATGTTTGTTCTTTCATGTTTTGCAAAGCTGAACTGCTTCATGTGATTCCTTCATTCAAACATGGCAGCCACACTTGCCAGTCCATTTGCCAATTCACACAGGTTCGAGCCAACAGCTACATATGCCCAACCAAAAAAACAACAAAACAAGTAAAAAAAAACATTCCTTATTTAAGGAAAATCAACATTCCTTATTTAAGAGGTTTTTTTGTTTAAAAAAACCTTCTATTTAAGAGATAATTTTCCCAAAAAAATACCTCTTAAATAAGGTATATTCTTTATTTAAGGTATATTGGATGTTCAGGGTGCGCAGCGCGAGCAAGGGAAACACGATGAGTCAAGGTGAGTTGTTCAGGATGTTTGTAGGATATGACCACACCAAGATAAACAGTTTGGGCAGCCAAAGGAATATCATACCATTCACCATTGAGGTTTGGAATCCGAAAGAAATGCAACGATCCTCGCACACAAGTGTGCTGTTTGACAAATCGAGTGGCGCGAGATCCTTTCAAGCTCATGATCATGACTGATTTTTGGGCATTCACAGGCAAACCGATGGACTCTAGCTTATTCATGAGGTGACTGACAACACGAATGAACGGGCAGCAATCTTGGTTGGAATATATGGTGAGGCCACAATGAATATCATCTGCGTAGATGGTGAGCAAACGTCGAAGCTGGGACAAAGGAACATCGCAAGCTAAGTCCTGCAGAATGATGCCAATGAGCATAGCCCACAAACTAGGAGCTATCTTGCAACCCTGTCTGACCCCCTTCGAGGTGGGAATGGCTTCCGTGGCGTCGCCTAGGCTGACATGATAACGAGTTTCATGATGCCAATGATAGAACAAGCTAACCAAATCCGCAGAGACACCAAGACTGACAAGCCCATGCATGAGATAATCCCGGCTGACATTATCAAAGGTTCGATCAAGATCCATACAGATTTGTAGGCCTCCACAAAGACTATACCTCTGTTGTTGGGCGGTATGAACCGAATAGACTTGGGATTGCGCCAGATCGCGCCCCGCGATGCAATGTTTCACCACACGAAGCAGGCAGTCTTGAGTGCCACGTTCAGGAAGGTATGCGAACTGGGGCAGGGGTTGCAAATTGGCATAGGCCTGTTTGAGGGCTCGTTGTCCTACCAATCCAGAGATGGCCTTCCCTCCCGGCTCCTGGAGAGCCAATGGTCGCATCTGTGAAGGGGCTGTGGCAGGTCGATGAGGTTTTGGGATCAGAATAAGGTAGCCATCTTTCCATGAAGCTGGGATGATTGGGGGATCCTGAGCCCACCACTAATTCAAAAGGTCATGAATCCAAGGTGCAAACTGATCTGCCAATGCTTTAATCACAACCCCAGGCAGATAAGGGGCAGCCACACTCTTGGTAGCTGGAATGCTCGCTAATGCCCGATGAATGTCATCGACACTGAAGGGATTGTGTGGAGCCCCAGCAACCGGGCACTGGCCAATGGTAGAACCCGTCCAGGTATCCAGAACAAATTGTTTGAGCATGGCAAATTCCTCCAGGGGGAGGCAAGGGATCCATTGACATTGCGAAGCTGAATCCTGCCCTTGAGCTGCTTGGCGGTGTATCTTTTGATCAATTGAAACAATCCAAAGGCATCATGATTCCGGTTGCAAGTAGCAGCCTCCTGCAGGAAATCCTGGAGTTTGGTGTGTTGCAAATGGAGCACCAACTTATGATGTTGCCGCGTCAAGGTTTGGAAACGAGTGACATGAAACCACAAGGCCATGCAAAATCTGAGAGGGTGAACATGACGAGCCATGGTGCCAGTCACACGGATCATGCGATGACGAAACCACTTCTGTTGAACCAGGGCTTGCCCACCATAACCCGATTTAGTGTGAGAACAAGAAGTGCCAAAACGACCCCGGAACGGCATGTCAAGGTGCTGATGAAGGCTATCAATAACGGAAGGGGAGCCAGGATCACCAGGCAAAGCATCGATTTGCTTGGTGCAATCACCAACAAACTCGTGCCAGGCAGGAGAATGGGCATGCCATGCTTGTCTACAAATCAGTCGATGATGATACCCAGAACCTTTTCCGGAATCTACCGCTGTGTAGGGCCAGCGGGCCTGGACAGTACACAACAGGGGAATATGACCAGGATTGCATGGTGCTAAGAGCGGAAACTCAGTAAGATAATTGGCCCTCTTAGCAACTGCATCGCTGTGAACTGCGCGAAGAAAGACAAAGTCAATCCGACTATGTGTGGAGCCCTGTGTGAATGAGGGTCCCAAGCTGGCATCCCAGGTATTGAGTCCAACCAACTGATATTTGACAAAAATGTCTCGAAAAATAATGGCATCAGAATGTATCATTCCAGTACATGCGCGATTCTGAACCTTGAAAACATCAGTGCCTACAAAATCATCAATGCGAGGAGCAGCACAGTTGAAGTTTCCTGCAGACATGAGCAAGTTGCGTCTGGCAAGGTGTCCTAAAAGTTGGTAGAAGGCAGCCCACCAACCACGTCTCCGCTTCTGGCGATCTGAGGTTTGTGCCCAGGAATGCTGGTAGCAACCAACAACATCAACGCCTCTGGAGTGGGATGGAACATGCACATGTACCAGGCGCCGGAATCAAAACTCGCCATCGAAGTAGTTCCAGATTACCCAGTGATATGTGAAGAAAAATCATAATACCAGCTGAGGGGTCATCCGCAGAGCCACCAGAATGCAGAACTCGCCAGTGAGGAATGGACCACATGCTTTCCATCTTCCACCTGGTTTCTGTGAGTACCACGCATCCTACATGTTGACCTTGAAGCCACTGAACGAATTCTTGATAGCGGGAAGAGCTTAGGCCACCAGGGTTCAAGGTCAATACAGCATGTCGATGACGAGGTTGATGAGAATGTTTGTGCAGTTTGCGGTGTGAAGGCAGGGAATGTTCCACCGGTGTGTCAGAAGGAAACGCACGATCAAAATCAGATTTCAAATAAAATTTCCCCCGAAACCAGACATGGCCGCTACGATGAGCGCGTCCACGAGCTCGTCGGATGGATCTCTTGGCCAGAGCAAGCCGAGGTTTCCAAGCTATCTCAGATGGGCGAAAGCCCGCTGTTGTCGTAGAGCCACGTGATTTCGCGGCTGACGCCGCTCCCGCAGTCCCCGTGGCTGAACTGCAACCCTCGCCCTTTGATGCCGGAACAAAAGGTCTTGCATAGGGATTCAAAATATTATCGACCAGTTGTATCAAAGTCATGTTACAGCACCGTCCTGGACTTGGGACCAGGATACCTGTCAAAGTCAGAGAAAAGTCTTCCACTGTACCTGTACGTCGAAATTAGAATAGAGTTGTGTCAAAATCGCAGAACCAATCAGCTGGGGCCAGACAGTGAATAGGGGAGCCCACCCCCGGCACCTTTGCAACCAGGGATGCCAAGCCCTGCTGAAGTACTGAGCTGAATTGACCAAAGAATACCAGCAACCAAATGTGCATCGCCCACAAGTAGTGCAAATATAACAAGGACAGGCCAGAAGGGCGAATGCGGGGAGCCAACCCCCAATGAGAACCGCGACGTGAGGTACGAGGGCAGCAAAGCTTGACAGGTAAAGGGCTTATGTATGTATGTATGTATGTATGTATGTATGTATGTATGTATGTGTGTGTGTGTATGCATTTATGTGGGTTGATGTTTAATTAAATAATATGCCTCTAAACTCTGTAATTTCGTGCGTCATTTCTCAAAAGCAAATTGTAAAACAACGTTTGAGAATTTTTGCAACACACGAACCTTGCTTCCAGCCGCAGCTGCGCGATACACCGCGTCCAGCTTGGGATCCATGACATTCCGGTCAGTCTGCAAAGATACCCGGCAGCACCTTTCCATGAAGGTTTCGGCAAGCCTGGAAACACAGCAAGGCAGCGCATTATGATTGGAAAAAGTAAAGAGGAAAAAACACAAAGAAGTCAAACGCATACAGAAGGACTAACAAAAGGACTGAACAAACAATGCAAAATCTATGTTAGATTGTGATTTGTTTTCCAAGCAACATTTTCCCAGCTTCCAACTGAGATTTCTCGTGCATGACCTTCACAACATGGGAGTGCCGGGTCATTTCATCTTTTTGCTGTTGTATGCACACATTGACGCGCAGTCCTGCGCAAGCTTGGCCGTCGTCTCGTGAAAGCGAGCCCCCTGGGCTTCATCTTCCATGTCCTGAATCTCTGAGGCTGTTGGCGCCTTCGAAAGCGTTTGTGGAGGTTCCACCAGGTCACTCCAGATGCCCAAGTGCTGCAGCTTCCAAGTTGCCAACTTGGCGGTCACTGCGGCCTCCACCTCCTGCATGTAATCCCTGAAATGGTGCAGTTAACCCTTTCAGAACCAAAATATCTTCGCTATCAAAAAACAAACAAGTGGGAATGTAAACTTTGAAGCTTTTGGAAGATCAGAAAAAAATGGTAAAACCACCGCTGGGAAACTTTTGGAAAAAGGCTTTGAGCAAGGCTTCCTCTTTCGCTGGTGTCCAACTGCTCAGTGTACGGGCTTCACCAAGCACACTGGAATATGCGCGCGCCAAATCGCAGTGCGCATCAAAGTCCTTCCATGTCCACCTGGCCTTTGTCCCGGATGACGCTCTGAGACGCCTTCCCGCCTCAGTGTAGCAATGGATCACAAGGCGGAAGTGGAGCGTCTGAGATTGATCCGTCGCCGTCATTGCCTTTTTCAACGCTGGTGGAACAGATCCCTTTGGCGATGCTCCCGCCATCCAGCGCTGACCACGAAGTTGTTCTGTCGAAAAAGCGCACACCGCCCACTTCACATGATCGATGTGGCGCTGAAGAACATGGCGTGCGTCCTGAGTTTGGCGGCAACAGCTAGCTAGCATTAACCTTCTATCACACACAGGGTATCAAAACTTTCACAAACATTCCCAGGAAAATGACCCTTTGAACAAAGCAACTTGGGGGAAAACTATCCAAACAAAACGGGAAAGGCATACTGATGCACATGTCAAAGGTCAGGACAGGTACCAGCTATCATGTTGTATACCGTTCTCTGCTTGTCATCATCGAGCTTGTGCTTTTGCGTCAGACCGGCTGTGCTGTGGAACCCTGCAATCACAGATGTCAATCGGTCCTGGGTGCTTGTCCCCGGTGGGAAATCAGCCTCCTTTGCCTGCATGATCTTTGAGAATCTCAGGGCAAGACCCAGGCACTTGGGAGCCTGCCGTTCTGATCCTCGATAACTCAGGGAAAGGTTGCGAAAAGATCTGGTGGCCAAGTCCATGTTGAAGTTCATCTTAGCCAGCGCGCGCACATACGGGAAAGATGATGAAATAACAAGAGGGGCTAGTTTAAACCATGTTGAAACCTGATTGGCTGTGTGTTAAAAGGTCTAGTTTTACTCATCAGAGCCAAGATGCATGGCATGGGATCATCCAGGCCCTGTCCAGAATCTTGTGCATTGGCTTCAACTTCTCTCGGCATGCTGCATCATTGATATCCAACTGGCTGGCTGCAATCATGAAGAAAGCGACTGCAGAAACTCGGGTGAAACCCTTGACCACGTCCACACTGTGCATCTCGCATGTCCACTCGCGAGCTGCAGGGGTCATAGTTTAGCCGCGTGTTTTGAAACTTTGCTTTTGATCAAGCTTCAAAACAAAAATCCCAAGAGGCGAAACATCCAAACTTTTTGTAGATATACATATGTACCTGCATGTGTAAAAATATTCACACACACACCCACATATATATATATATATATATACAAATATTTTCACAAAAATACCTCAGGGTATAAATAAATATGTGTATGTATACATGTTGATCGATACATATTTGCACATTTTCATCATATTGGATCATGCCCCTTACCACAACCCCAATCAAACAGACCCATGACACGCTGATGCCTCCTGGGGTTGGCATCGATGTGTCCACGGGCTCCCGCCCAAGTTCCCCAAACAGCATCGATTCAGCTGTTTGCAACCAGTCAGTGATAGCAGGCATACCGTCGTCCGGTTTCTCCAGCCTAAGTTGGTGGATTGGTGGTGTTTCATGGGAGGGGGAAGCAAAAACAACAACAACATATGGTGGAATTGACCTGGTCAAGGAATTTGTGGCTAATACCCATCCATAGATACTACTAGCCAGCTACATCAAAACACATACACATATACATATATTTTCAAATCGTTAAATAAACATTTTTGTTTGCATACATAAATAGATTGTAAGGTTTGAGATCAAGCAGGTGTTTGTTCATTCAACCCTGCTCCACGAACCTTAGTGGGTGATTTGTGACAACCTCACCCACGGGCGCGCGCCATTGGCGTCTGTGCCTTACTTGCAGATCGATTGGGCGGTAAGGCCCATCGATTGCTGCTGCGCTATTTGCTGGTGGATGCGAAGGACATCTTTGTGGCTTTTGGCTTTGTGCTGTCTCTTCTTGAACCACGACCCCTACTCAGAGACGAGCGGCAAGGAGGAGGCGGTCTATTGCCAAGAAAGATTTGTGGTTCCATTCTCGTGGGCGTCTCCTGCGCCACTCGAGACTTCTGACCATTTACCTGATTCTGGGCGATCACCACTCCAGGGACCCTTCGTTGCAGAGAGCTTTGAGAGTCAAGATGGCGACAGAATTCCAGCCGTGGAAATGCCCATGCGGGCGCAACAACAAAAAATCCACAGCATTCTGTGGAAAATGTGGAGCCCCATGGCATCCTACGTATGCCATGCCAGTCGGCAATCAAACCAAACCATGGCAGAACGCTCCATGGAAAGACTGGAATCAAGACCAGATCTGGCAAGATGGAAATTGGCGCCGGAAGGGGCAGCAGCCCAAGAGCAAGAGCCCACGTCCACGTCAGCGTCCCCAGAATCCCAAGAAACCACCCAAGACTCCTGGTGGTGCACATGCAGAACGTCCTTGGGCAGGTGGAGGACGTCCCTCCAACGAGCCAAATCCTGCACCGGACCCCAAGCCGAATGTTGCAGAGCAGCAACTTCAGGCAATGGTGGCGCTGATCAACAATCAAGGAGGAGACGCGACTCCAGAATTGCAAGCACTTATGCAAGAAGTGCAAGTGCGCAAAGGACAGGGCAGCGCACGGCAGCTTCAGAAAGCCGTGAAAGAGCTTGGCAAAGCCAAAAAGATGCTCGAGGAAGCAGAAAGGGCAAGGATGGACCATCATCAGAGCTGGACAGAGTTCGTGAACGATGCAGTTACTCGGTGGGAGAAGTACGCACAGGACTTCCAACAAGCCGACCTTGCCCTCAAGGAGAAGATCAGCGCTGCTGAAGAGCATCTAGTAGCCAAGCGACAGCACTTCGAGGCATTGCAAGAAGCAGTCGGCGCCAAAGATCGTACTGTTGTGGTGTCAGACGACGAGAACAACAATGCCCTCGAGACCACTGCAGACAAGTTGCAGCAGAAGATTGCGCAGGTTTCCACCACTCTGACCTCCTTGAAAGAGGCCACAGCAACCGATGCTGCCGATCTGACTGCAGAAGATCAATCCATGGAAGAAGACGAACATTCCAATGGACAAGGAAAAGGCAGGAGGAAAAGACCCAAGACAGGCCAAGACAAAGTCAAGGCAGAGGAGCCAAGCCAAAATGGTGGTCAAGCCTCGTCTTTTGTCTTGCCCGGTATGGAGAGACCGACGGTTGGTTCACATACCTATGGCGTGATCCCGCTGATATCGCTTTTTTGAAGTGGAGCCACTCTATCGTGGCTGAGTTTGACTTCTACCCTGAATGGAAGGCAGATTGGGCTGGTGCTGAGCTTGCTTTTGCTGTGCGTTTGGACACATTGGGAGAGTCATCTTTCGCACCTTGCATTGCCGCTCCACCAAGTTGCAAATCTTGCCTTCGACAAAGATCTTCGAATTCTTCGCATTCTGATGAACGTAGTGTGAAGCAGTTGAGGTTCCATGACACCATTGACCTCTTCATGGGTTTGGAAGAGGAGGACAGAATGGTTGGAATCAAACTACCAGCTCAGGCGCTTCTTGATTGGACAGGGAAGCCCTGGGATTTGCATTTTGGAGCTCAACGAGTTCTGACCATGAAGAGGATTCTATGTCTCTTCTCGCTCATCTTCCCCCTGCACATCCGCTGCTGGGACTACATGCTCAACACCCTCTTCGACATCCTCACCTTCCTGCAGGAGACGATGCTGAACCTCCTCCTGAAGATCGACCTCCTGACGATTTTCATGAAGATGATCCTGAAGAAGCCAGCTTCGAAGATGACTCGGATGCCCCGGCCTCCTCGATTGATAATTTGGGTACTCGAGCCTGGCAGAATGTGGTGCTCTACAGGCTCAATGGCCCATTTTTGCAAACACGAATACGCTGGGATTCTGATGAACCCATGCTTCGTGATATTGCCTACCACATTGATGTACCTTGGAGGCGCATCGTCGCAGTCTTCGATGTCAGACAGCCACCTCCAGATCTTGTTCTTGCTGGCCAAGTTCCCTTGATTGTTCAGCAGACAGATGATCTCGATCCTGGTGACCTTTTTCGCTTCGTTTTGATTGACGTTGCATTCTATAATGGCATACCCAACTACCAAGCTGAGGTTGTGCGCACTTTGAAGCTTTTGTACAAAGATCTACACCGTGCTGCTCTTCTTCGTGCACTTGGACTTGAAGTTTTGCCATCGCAACAGGGACAGATGTCTTGTCTGGCGCAATCATGCATTGATCAGCCTGCAATCGACCAAACCTATGGCTATTCAACACGGTGATTATCTTCGAGTTTCGCTTCCTCCTCCTCATGATGATTGCCCAGTTCCAACTCGCATTGCTGCCGCGCTCATGCAACAAGGCACGCCAGTCAGAGGACTTTTCCGTGCCTGGAGTAGAAGTGATGATGCAGCCTTACGAGAACATATGCCAGTCAAACGTGTCAAGTTGGATCACGACCATTATCGCCCTGACAGCAATGATGGATGGCATCCTTCTACAGAGGAGAGTGATGAATTTGGAGCCTTCCAATATCAGTCGAAGGCTTCCCCATGTGATGGCCTGGACCTTCCTGCACTTCATCATGTCCCAGTTGAAGCAACTAGCTGGGATCCTGATCATCTTTCCGACGATCACTCCATTGATGCGGATTTTGATAATGGAACTGATGCTGCTGCTGATTCAGGCCCTTTTCAGGATTTTGGATGTCTGGCTTGCCGATACGAGAACCAGACCGCAGGACGCCAATCCCACTGCGCTGTTTGTCGCTTATTTTCTACATGGTGACTACCAAGGCAGGTGTGACCGTCCGAGAAGAATCCGACTCGGAGACAATACTTTGGATTGGTTCACCAGAATCCATGATCTCCGGCGAGACATGTTTGATCATCTGGAAGACATGGCTTATCATCTTGTCAAGCCACAACCGCCGCAAGATGTTGATGATGTCGTTGCTGGCCATATTCTGGTGATACAGAAACCGAGCACATCAGTTGCCATTCAGATGTCGGTCAAAGTCTTTGATGATCCTTGGGTCCATTCAGCGACATTGACGAGGGCGCCCCCAACTTGGTATTCCTTGGTTTTGCTTTCTCAACAAGGACCCTTTTGTTTTCGGCCGCACTCCAGAGATCAGTGTCATGTACAAGCTGGATCTAGCCTCATCCAACGCAATGCTCATTGGCAAGTTTGGACTGGACTCTTAGGACGTTCCCCAGCGCACACTTCCACCAGGTGAGTCGCTTGCAAGACCCTCCTTCAGTCTCATCGAGACATTTGAAGATGCCAGGATGCGAGCGATCCAAGATGTCACATTTGATCTCAATCATGTACCGATCCATACATGGTTCCTACATCATGTTGACTTCCTTCGTTGTCCATCAGCTAGGATGCTGGTGCTTGGCCCTGAAACGCAAGATTGGGAAGCAGAAGTTCGACGACTATGGCATGACGTTGCGAATCCTTTGGAACCCATCCATGCCATTATCATCGCGCCACGACCTCGAAGTGCAGTCTATCGACCTTCTTCAGTGCATGTCTTGCTTGAGCAAGGCAACCATGGACCTGATCTGCGTTCTGGGATTCTCCTTTCCTTCCAAGAAGGTTGGATCACTGACTTTGTGGCGGTTTCAACCACTTATTGGCTTACCCCTGGGGCCCTCCTTTGGTACGCCAATCTTTTGGACCTTTGTGGACCTGGCCCTCGTGATCATAGATGCACTTTCTGGATTGGTGAAGGTGACCAGGAAATAGCCCCACAGCAGCGTTTTGTGCCTGATTTGGGCATGCATTTGCACATCAGAGTTGAACCACGGTCTGCTGAGGCGGTTGTTGCTCTATCAGATTCGAATGATGTTACCAGTTCTATTCAGCTGTCCATCTCACGGCATTTGGCTCTCTCAGAGCGCCAAACAGATGAAGCGGTGGCTCATGCTCAGCGGCCTGAGGTTGAGACTTGTCCCGTTGATCGAGGTTCAGTTACAGTTGATTTCCGTGCTGTGGTTCGAGCCTATGAGGTATTTGATGCCCATTTGTGCTTGCCGCAGTTTCATTTTCCAGATACTAGTGGTTTGCTGCCTGCGTCCATTGACTGGATTCAGCTTCCTTGGTTTGACTACACGCAGCTTGCCACACATCTACATATTCACTTTGATGGTTCTTTTGATGAAGAAAAGCAAGCTGCTGGTTATGCTGCTGCGGCATTTGCGCTTGTTGACCATCAGTGGCATTTTGCTGGATGTTTGGGTTCGGCTCTTCTTGAGTGTCCTGACTCTTATTCAGCTGAAGTGTATGCGGCGCTTGCTGCTTGCAAGTTTGCTTTTGACTTGTGCAAGCTTCAGTGTTCGGTGCATCCGTTTGCTCCTTATGTTCATTTCGTGTTCGATGCTTTGACGGTTGGCCAACAGATGATGGGCGTTTGGCAGGCTTCGCAGCAACCCCAGCTTGTTGCTGTGACTCGTGGTATTTGGCTGCTCTGTGAGACAAGGTTTGGCACAACTCTTACAGGTGAGCATACCCATAGCCATAGCCATCGAGGAGAGCCTGGCAATGAATTGGTTGACCAGCTTGCCAACCGGGCAAGTCAGTTTGCCTTTGAGACAGGAATGCAGACGTGGCATGATCTTTTGGCTTTACCTGCATTCACTGGCCTGGCTGCATGGTTTTGGGTTTTACATGATGCCTCATTCTCTGCTTTGTTGGACCAGGGCTTCATCAACCTTCCTGCTGCTGCGACCACGCAGCCTACGGTTGAAGTATTACCGAAAGCCTGTGTGCCTGACGCAGAGGACAATGATGCATTACATTGTGAATTGCAGTTCCGCATTTGTTCAGCCAATGTGCTTACCTTGAAAGCCGGCCAACCCACATCGAATCCTGAAGATCGCAATGCTGGTGGACCATCTCGATTTGATTCCATCCTGCAACAGCTTGATGATGAGGAAGTCTTGGTTTTTGGTCTACAAGAAACCCGCCTGCGACACAAGCCCTCCATGACTGATGAACGTTTTATCCTCATTGCTAGTCAGGCCACGCCTCAAGGACATCATGGACTACTGCTTGGACTTTGTCGCGCGCGGCCTATTGGTTTCTGTCTACGTGAAAATGCAGTTCGGCAACCTGTCTTCTTTACAGATACCTGTTTCGCCATCATCGATGAAACCCCTCGATGGTTGATTGTTCGTGTGGTCACTGATGTGTGGCGTGGTATCCTCATCGTTGCTCATGCCCCCTACACTGGATATGCGCTTGATGAAATCCATGATTGGTGGAACGCGATGGCTACTGCGATCCCTTCCAAGTATGCCATGTGGGAGAAAATATTGATGTGCGATGCTAACGCACGCATTGGCTCAGAGCCCAATGAAAGCATTGGAGACCATCAAGCAGAAACCATGGATGAGAAATCGGAGGCCTTCGCATTCTTCCTCAGTTCTGAGAAGCTTTTCTTGCCCTCTACATTCGCTGATTTCCAGCAAGGCGATGGAGGCACGTGGAACCATCCCAGAGGAACCTGGCTTCGAAACGACTTCATTGGTCTGCCTCTTGGTCCTATTGCTCAACTATGTGAGGCCTGGGTTTCTCTTGATGTTGATATTTCCCTTGCGCATGATGACCATAGAGCTGTCATGGTTGATTATCATCGGACAGATGTCGTGTGCCTTGGGCCACGAGCGAACAAGGCTTTGTCCAGACATAAATTTGATCTTTCTTGGCTGCTGATTGGTGCCCCTCTTTTCAGCTGCTTGGTTTGCATGTGGATGTGCGCACGCATTCTGCGCAGCTTGAGACCCGCCTTCTCAAAGCGCTTCGCTATTTGCAGCAGAGACAGCGTCCGGCTAAGAAGCCTTTCAAGACCACTATGTCACCTTACACCTGGACTATGGTTTGTGAGAAGAGGGACACCAGACGATTGCTTGCGGACTCTGAAGCGAACCTCAGGAAAATTCAGAAGCTTAGGTGCCTTCGTTTTCTGGTTTATCGTGAGGATCCGGATGATCTGCGTGTTATGGAGAAAGAGACTCATTTTAGGATTGGTCTCCTCTTTTCCAAGTTTCAGACGCTTGGGCGGCAGGTCAAAGCAGCGCTTAGACAGGATGACATCTGTTTCTTCCAGCGCCTTCTTGCAGCTGGACAAGAATTTGCTAGCCCCGGCCAAGCCAGTGATTTGTGGAAGGTTATTCGCAGAACCCTCCCAAAGAGCAAAACACGCAGACAACAGGTTGCGCCACTGAAGATTGAAGCCCTGGAGGCTCAATGGGAGCCCTACTTGCAGAGCCTCGAAGCCGGCATTACAGTGCAGCCTGATGATCTTGTCCGCCGTTGTCATGATTTTCAGTTGAATCGCGCCCCATCAGCTGGAACTTGCTTGCCTTTGTGTGCCATTCCAACCTTTCGACAAGTTGAAGCAGCATTGCGCAGCATCAAAAGCAACAAGTCGACGGGTTTAGACCCTCTTCCAGCTGCTCTTTTCCATCAGCATCCAACTGCGTTGACCAGAGTGTTTTACCAGTTGATTCTGAAAGTTTCATTTGGCAGGTCGAGCCCATTCAGTTCAAGGGTGGCTGTCTCGCTTTGTTGCCAAAGAAGCTTGCCTCGAAGAAGGCCCAAGATTACCGCTGCATTATGCTGCTTGCATCCGTTGCCAAGAGGATCCATGCATTGGTTCGTACCCAAGCATTTGCTCTCATGGAGCATCATCGCCCACCTGGACAGCTCGGTGGCATGCCTGGCCAGCAGGTGATGTATGGTTCCCATTGGTTGCGCACTTTTGGCCGCATTTGTGATGCGCGTAAAATTTCTTCAGGAGTTGTATTCGTTGATCTCCGCAATGCATTTCATGCTTTGGTCCGAGACTGGGTCAGTGGAGTCACCCTTCCAGCTGACCTTGAAGCAGCCGTGGCCCAATGCCATGCCAATACAGCGCCTGAAGCCATGTTGGCCACTCCCAAGCAGTTGCCTTGTATCTTGAAGCGATGTGGAGCCCCTCATCATTTGTTGGGGTTGCTTCAAGACATACATTGCCACACGTGGTTTTCCATTCCAACTCTTGGATGCTTCACTCAGACGAGGCAGGGCACCAGGCCAGGGAGCCCTCTAGCTGACCTTGTTTTCCATTTTTTGATGTGGGACATGACAGTTCAGATTCAGACATGGCTTAGGCAGCGTGACAAGTTGCAAGCCCTTGCTGCCTCGCTTAATGTTGCCATTGACTCGGTGATCTGGGCAGATGATGTAGCAGTGCCCTGGTGCACTCGGGATGCCAGCAGTTTGGTGGCTGAACTCCTCCAGTTGATGCAATTTCTGCACAACCTCTTCTTGCATCGTGGATTTGAGCTGAACTACGCTCCAGGAAAAACCAACATTTTGTTATCCTTTCAAGGTCCTCAGGCTAGCGCTCTTCGTAAATTGCACTTGATCACGCCTTCCCCTGGTGGTTCATTCCTCGATGCCCAAGGCCATGACATCTGGGTGCCTTTCGTGTGCAATTACAAACATGTGGGGACAGTTCTTTCTGAAAGCCATGACCTCAAAGTAGAAATCGCACAACGCATCGGCCTAGCCAGTGGGGCATTTGGTACTATTGCCCGTTCGGTTTTCTGCAACCGGCATTTGCCTGTGCGAACCAGACTCGGGCTTTTCCAGGTGCTCATTGGTTCGAAACTCTTTTTTGGTCTTGGGGCTTTCTCCAATCCCTCTGACCAGCAGATGAAGAGATTGCAGACCGTTTTGACCAACATGCTGCGCAAGATCCTTCGCTGTGATCGGCAAAGAGATCATCGATGTTCGCAACAAGAAGTCTTGGTTATGGCGCGCCATGGTGATGTTCGTTCACGCTTAGCTGTGGACAGGCTCCTCTACGCAGCCAAGTTCTTCCAAAATGGCCCTGTTCCTTTGCAATTTCTTTTGCGCACTGAGCTTTCCCTTCGACCTGATGCATGGCTCGCTGGTGTCAAGGAGGATTTGGCTTGGCTCCATGCCGTTGACTCGACTATTCTGCCGCAGGGTTGGGAAGCTGATCTCACACCTTTGTTTGAACTTTGGCAAAAACCTCGCTCGAGATGGAAAGCCCATGTCAAGAGAGTTTGGAGACGACATGTCCGCCAAGAAGCTATCATGTATCGAGTCCATGACTTGCGTCGTAATATTTTCCAATCTTTGCGAGAAGCTGGCGCTACGTTTCAGCATGATGTCCAAGAGCTTTCTCAAACATGGCAGTGCTTCTGTCGCCAGAGCTTTCAAACTGCTGCCGGCCTTGCAACGCACAATTGATTTAAGCGCCAGCTTTTTGCCCCGGAGCATCACCTCATTGATGGTACGGTCTGTCCGAGTTGCCTGAAACAGCTCTGGACAACTCAACGACTTGCCCAGCATTTAGCGTACATTTCTCGACGCGCCCAGGTCAATGCCTGCTACCAGGATCTCATGGCACGTGGTTTCAGGTTGGACTATGTAGCCATGCCCGCTGACAAGCAATTTCAAGGCCTTGCGCGTCGAGATGCGCTCCAGATTGAAGGTCCCCGTTATGAAGGACCGACTGTTAGAGATCAGCAGCTCCATGCCATTCAGTTGCAGATCGGCGAATTGGAAATGCAACTCTGCGACCTGCCCAAGCCACTTGGTCATGCAGTTCTTCAACCTCGCATTTTTGCACGCCTTACAGATGCGGTTCTGGCATGGTTTGAGTCATTCCAGGCTGCGGGCTTTGATGTGCAGTGTGAGCCTGACCTTTTGGACCGTTGGTTGGATGTTCTACAAATGCATGATGCCATTTACCATGAGTGGGCTGCGATGCTTTTTACACAGAGGGGTCAAGACGTCATGCCTGATGTGCTTACCCAATTGGTTGATGGAGAAGCGGAGAAGCACATTGAGGAGTCCTTCGCTGAGCTGGTGGCGCAGTTTGATTCTACTCAAGCACAACTTGATCTTGACCGTCTACGTGCTCGACTTCGAGGTCTTCAAGCTGACGCAGGACCTTTTCCTCATCGTGCACCTTATGGTCCAGTTGCCACGGCCAAACCTCGACGTACAGGGGCCTGTCCAGTTCGTCGAGCATATGCTGAACAGGTGACATGGCAAAGTGAGGTCAGAGCAATGGAGTGGTTTGATTCGCCGGAAGTGCAGTTCACCCCCCTCTTCAGCCAACCTTCACAACCTAAGTGCTTCTTGGTCGTGCGCTTGTTCAGTGGGCGCAGACGTATCAAGGACCTTCACTGGCACCTGTCGGATTTTGCTCCTACCAAAGGGTACTGCATCACAGTGCTATCCTTTGACACATACTTGCGGAAATCTCCAGTACATGTCAGTGACTTGGGCTCATTTGGCGTTCCTTTACCAGCAGGGCCATATTGCCAGCGCCATGTGTGGACCGCCTTGCGAGACCTACTCTGCTGCTAGGCATGTGGCCCCCACGGATCCTACCTTGCGTTGGCTTTGACCACTATGCAGTGCTCTTCGTCTTTTTGGCTTGGAAGGACTATCAGCTAAGGACCTTGGCCAATTGGACCAAAGTTCGCAATTCTTTTTGCAGTGTGTCCTTGTTTTGACCTGGCGCATCCGGTGTGGTGGCAGTTTTGTCTTCGAACATCTTGCACCACCTCATGACACAGACAAGGCATCAGTTTGGACTTCAAGCATTGTCCAGCTATTGCTTCGTTTGCCTGGTCTACATCTACGCATCGTTGAACAGTGGCGATGGGGTAGCACCGTTTGCAAACCAACAGGCCTTTTGGTTTGGCAGTTGCCTAGATTCATTGCGGACATCTATGCCATGCAGCTCTCCGATGTGAGCCGGCCTACTGTACAGGCTATTGGGCGAAGTGAGTGTGGAACATTCCACACTTCCGCTCATAAGGAATGCCCGCCGCAATTTTGTCGAGCCATTGCCCATGCAGTCACAGCACAGTTCTCACGTGATTTGCAGGCTGGCGTGTTCAGACATTCTCTAGGGGATGCGGCCCCCACCGGACCTGCTTTTGACTGGCTGGTTGACATGACGCAACTTAGCGCTGTCATCAGATCAGGTACGCAGTGGCTCCCTGATTATCAGGGTTGAGTCAAGTCCGGGTTTTTTCCAAGTAAGTTTGCAAGAGGCAGCAGGAGTAATAACTCCTTTGGACCATGGAAAGTGGAAAGTGGAAATAGATTGTATACCTAAATACACAATTTTCAAACAAGTGAAAGCCAACACTTGCTATCTTCAAAATGATAAGTAACATGTAGCATACAGTTATATACTTGTTAAAAGCTGAGCAGCTTCAAGCAAGTCAGCGGCAACTTCACTGTTTCATCCCCCATCGAGGGGTTCATATCCTTGGAAATGCTCACACCGGGAAAGTTTGAAAACATAATCCATCCCTTACAACAAATATAGCCCCCCTTCCACTTACAAATAATCCAAATAAAATATATAGTTACAATCTAGCATCGATCGAACCAGCTCCCCGGTGAAGATATGGCATCTGGCGATACTGGGCATACTCTTGGTACCATTGATCCAGCTGCTGGCATCGGAGGTTGACATCACCCTCTGTCAAGAACTCGAGCACCAGAGAGGCTGGGTGGCTTCCGTCTTCGGTAGTCCCATCATCGCGGTATGATACAATGTAGTCGTAGAGATCCTATGCTTTGAAAACATGGATGGAACCAATGAACAGCTTTAGATGGGTTTTGTGTCGTTTTGTGTTGAAGAGTACCCCTGTATAGTTCCCTTGGGTCTGTCACATGCTGTCATCCATGAAGTTGGAGGTTGTTAAGAACAAAATTTTTTTCTGACATCTGGTGATTGAAACTGATGAGATGCCCATGTCCTTCACCAGACTCACATCACCCTCCATCTTCTGCAATTGCTTGTCATACGCGGTGCATGCCTTCTTGGCGGCAGGCTGCTCGGCAGCGCCATCTTCAAGCTGCGCCTTCGCAGCCAGGCGTGCATCGGCCTTGGCCCTGAAAGGGTAAAGCTTAGACATCCTGATCCCTGGTTTGAACCTCCAAAAAGCTCTGGTTAGTTCACCAAGTGCATCGAAAAAGATGTTGAGATTCCAACTTAGGATCAAAGCACTGTACATCGCCCAGTGCATCGAAAACCATGGTTTGGGAAGTATGCGTGCAATTTCCAAGTTGAAAACATGAAATCAGAATTGCACCCCTCAATGGAAACCCAAGGTTTTCAATGGTGTGGACAACCCACAGTACATGGAAACTTCTTCTGGATTTGGGGAACAAGATCAATGCACTGAGTATGGTTTGTCACGCTTTTTGGAAGAATCCTGGCGCAACCTGCCCCGGAATGAATACCCAGGATCAATGCACTGTAGAGCGTACGGTCCATCGAAACCTGTATCTGGATAGCTGAATCAACCCATGGTGCATCGAAAGTTGAATCAGGATACCCCAAACATCTCACGGTGCATCGAACATTGGATCGAATACTATTAACATGTTCATGGTGCATCGAAAATTGGATAAAGGTACTTCAAACATCCCATGGTGCATCGAAAACTAGATCGGGGTATTTCAAACATACCACGGTGCATCGAAAAAATTGGGTCAGGGTAAACCCATGGTGCATCGAAAATTGGATCAGGGCAACCCATGGTGCATCGAAAATTGGATCAGGGTAACCCATGATGCATCGAAAATTGGATCAGGGCAACCCAAACACCCCATGGTGCATCGAAAATTGGATCAGGGTAACCCATGGTGCATCGAAAATTGGTTCAGGGTAGCCTAAATCAGGGTAACCCATGGTGCATCGAAAAATGGATCAGGGTAAGCTAAACACCCCATGGTGCATCGAGAACTGGACCTGGGTTTCCAGAATTCATCAATAAACATATCCCAACTTTAGCCAAGACAAAAGGAGCTTCATCTGAAGGTTGGGATCCCTTCTGTATGGTTATTGAGTTATACGATGGTTAATTCGAATTCAGTTTATGGGCAGCCATTCGATCATGATCCACCATCATACACCATGCCTAAAAAATCCTAAAATATAGCTGGTCCACAAAAATCTTGTTGGATATGGTGTCCACAATGTCTGTGAAGAAAAGGAAAGGAAATTCTTGATATCAGTTGCCCCCTGGGCTATCTAGATTCTTCATAGTTCGAATCTCTATGACTCTATGAATTCCACAAAGCAATCAAGACACTTTCGGGCACCTGGACTGATTGGAGTTTAGGTATGTATTTGGGCCTCAAGTATGGAACCTTGCACCCCTGCAGAGCAGTACCCATGAAATTGGTTTCCATTTTTTTCCAAGATGATGACACGATTTCCTGAATCAAACCCGGCTAAACACAGCCCGCAATGGGACAGAGGGCGCCAATGCATTCAGCACAGCCTGGTGAACAACCAACGGAGGCCCTGGCGGCGGAGAATGCGATGGTGCGCTGTGCCATGGCAGGGGCTCCAAATCAGCATCCCGCCAGAACCTGTTGTCAACCAATGCTTCGAGGTAGTCAATGGCTTTGTGGTATCTTTGCCCATAAGCATACTCAACAGCATCACGAAGCTTTTGCCATCCAGCAGCAACAGCAGGAGTATGGTTGTTGGCTCTCCTTAGCGATTGGACGCTAAAAGTGATCGATTGTTCTGGTGATCAGAAAAGACAAGCTATGGGGTTGCAAACATGAACCCATAATCATATGATTATACGTTTTGTATATCTTGGTTGGTGTTTGTCATTATCCATGAAATGATGGCTTTATGATTTGACATCTTTTGGGGAACAACACAGTTGAAAAGATTCACTATGTTCAGCAGCCGAAGGTTCTTGGTATCTGGCACCAAAGTGAAACCAGATGCACGCGATTCAGTCATCACTAATAGTGGCTCTTGTGACAAAGTGTTGTCAGAGATGTACTTCTTGACGAACAATATGACGTCATCTTCAGAAGGGGCTGACCGAGAAGAACCATGGTTGATGTCGCGGGCCAACACAGGTGGAACATCTGCAGGGCTTACAATTCCAAACAAAAAAGGTTCGACAAGCATCAAACTGGCAGCTGTACACATTCTACATTTAACACAATTGTAAATATCTTGATAGGGGGCCCCAACACTGGCAGCTACCAAATACCAGACCCACAGCCTCTGCGTCGCATGTTGAGAAACAAGTGGTTTCCCTCATCATCTTTGAGTAACCCACCCTCCAGCTTCACCCCAAGACTCGGAAGATGATTGCGCCAATCCCGAGTGCAGTTCAGTCACACACACCATCGTGCTGGGCCCAATCCAATCTTTGATGGAAGGTTTGGACAGTTCATGGGATATAGCGGTCGCCACATCATCTGGGTCTTGGATATGGCTTTCACAACCCACTCTTCTGCTGATGATACCCCATAGCTGGTCTTAGTTGCGATGTTGTTGCTGAACCCGATCAAAACACGATCAAAACACATAATTTGTTTGAGGGGCAACATGGCATTCGAAGATATTCGAAGAGTTTTGAAAAAGAAAATGTTGTCAAGTTTCCGACCAGGTTCCCACTCGGCAATGAGTGTGTGATTTTCTGAGACAGCACAGGGCTGTTAATTGCATACGATGTTGGGCTGTCAGCAAATGCAAGTATGTCAGCAAATATTGATTTTTGCTTTCGCGAACTGTATTGTCCGCCTAAACTGGGTGAAAGCAGGCATGCGCAAAACCATAAATGATCAGCCCAGCATCTATTTGATGAACATTGGATGATGCTTTAGAATTTCTTTCCGAAATCTTTGAGGGAAACAAAATCCACTGGATTGGGGCCAAGCAACGTTGATTGCCAACATGGTTGGTCGTTTGCAGACCTCCTCATCGCATCGACGCATTACCTGATTGATCATTTGTCACACTTGAACCATTCACTTACAAAGATTTATTTCTTGGGGGATTTTGTTGAACTATACGTAAGTGTGACCATTTGGTACCATAAGTATGTGTATCTATGTGTTTGTACTGATTCAAAAAACTGCTTTGTTGTTTTCTTTGAATATGAATATGATGCATATACGACTACGACCAAAAAATCCTTGATGTTGGCAAGTTACAGCTTCAAGGGTAAGTGATATCATCTCTATGACAGACGAAGAGTCGTGCCGTGCAACATCGTCCATCAGGAAAATGTTGAGGAAGTGTCCGAAGGCCCAGGCTCCGTGCACTTTCAGGCGTGGACGTTGGTGCCGTCCCCTTAGTAGCCGGTGGCAGTGGCCAATCAGGTCTGTGACAAGGATAGAGACACGATACCCCACTGTTGACTTTGAAGAAAGCCTCCGTGCCCGTTCAAAACCACAATTTTAAAAGGCGACTTTTTTTTAACTTTTTTGGGCCCCAACAAACTTAAAAAAGTCGCCTTTTAAAATTGTGGTTGTAAAGGGTCACCGAAGCTTTTGAAAATCTAGCATTCCCCACAACACCCCAACATACCCCAACACAAAAACATGACTAAGAATTATCAATCAAAAATCCAATGAAACCAAAACCAAAACACACAGCTGCATTTGCTTTTAGGCCAGGGTGTCGTGGTAGAGCAAATTTGGCTTGGTCCAGCCCATCTGTTGCTATGAATAACACTTCGCAGTTGGGTTCAGAACTTTGGCTTTGGAGTTGCCACCTGCATGTCCGATCAGTTTATTGAGAATGTAGGTGGGCCCTGTATTGCTGAAGCGCAGTCAACTTGGCTTCCACCCCCAACGTTCGATCCGCCAGCTGTTGTTTCAGAACACTACATACCTCGCATGTAGTAAACAAATTCTTGGATCTGAATTTCAGTATGTCGCTCCACCTCCGCTTGAAGATGTCATTGAAAGTTGTGTACCTTGGATCTGATTGGGAAGCAAAAGGGATGTCCGGGGACCAATCACAACAAAGCCCATTTCTAGTATCCATGAACAACGCAAATTGTTAAGCACAAGCTTGGGTACGACGCAGAATGGCGCCCCAGCATGGCTTGGGTTGACTTGTAGTGCTCATACAGGTCCATGACAGTACCAGGCGGTACATACTTTCTGACAAGCTGGTTGTGCGGAAGCAATGTGCTTTTGCATGACATGGTTGCTAGCCAAACCCGAAGTTCATCAGTGTTCTCCAAATCAGATGCGATTTCTTCGCCTCCACTATCTGAATCAGCATCCAAATCTTTTTTTTTCGGGAAGCCCGTCCTCGTCTGACGAACCTTCAGTGTTGGCGTATGAAACCAAATCACTTGGATCCATAATTAATGACCTTACCAAACAATGGAACAAGTGAAATGTAAAATTGGAAAGAAGAAACAACATCGATGGTCATCCAGAGACATGCACCATGGTCATATGGATGTGTAAGCAACGATGTGTATGTGGATATTGTTTTGTTTGCACTGGAAAATATGAGATGATATGAGCACGGGCGTTGCGCTTAATTGGGTTCACTTAAAGATTCTTTGAGAACCAATGAGGAATAGCACAAGAAACTCATCAGGTAGGGTCTCCGCTATGGCATCATAGGCAATCTGAAGAAAAACGTCCACACTCCAGCTGCCGGGTTTGCTCTGGTGCTCATGCCTCCCGAATCTCAGGTCAGGAGTCCCCGCAGCCTTCTTGTCCAATCTCATGGACCCAACTCCAAGCAGGGCAGCCAAGCACTTGAAGCCCAAGGGCTTGTCAAGTAGGGTGCAAGCGGTTCCACCACATCCAGAAGTGGTTGAAATTTCGATCTTAGTAAATCAGAAAAAGAGATGATGTAAATTGAGAAAACTGGTCTTTCACGACAGGGATCATATGGCATCAATCATGGTTAACACGCTGATACCATGGTTTTTTTCAAGGGAACATTGATGAACCAGCTCGGACAAAATTGTTTCGGTCTCCCAAAAATAAAGATACCAAACATCTGGCAAGAGGCTAGTGAGTCTTGGTCTTGCTTGCTCAAAGCCCAAAACTTTTCCAGAAAAGATGGTAGCTCTTTGGATCCGTGGAACTGTTGGAAGCAACTCCTTTTCGCACCTAGGCGTTCATGAAGCTGCTTGGCACCCAAGAGATCTTTCAAGTTCAAACATATGTTGATAATAGACGGAGAATCCATGGGGCTAAAGTAAATGTCCACAGCTTGCAAAACCCATAGTTGGAAAACAGCTGAATGGCAACACAGGCACATGAACAACGAGGCGCAGCAAATAGCCTTTGCAATCTTGCAGGATCCAATCCATTTTTATTAAAAACACCTGCAGTTTTCTTCCTGGTATAGGCAGCCTCAGCAGCCCTCTTAGTGTTGTCGTACGCCCGCTTTGGCTTTTTAGCATTTGGATCATCAATTTGTTCCTTCCAGAATGAAGCTTTTGTCAACGTAGATACTGAAGCCCAACCAAAGCTAAAAACCGTGTTTTGTTTTGGGACGAATTTGTCCTCATTGTCACTGCTGTGACTCCCATCGTCACCTCCCATATCACTTTCATCACCTTTATCACCAAACGGTGCAGGCGCCACTTCGCGCTTGATCCCCCTACCAAATTTTGCAGAGGTGGAACCATCCTCATCATCCTCATCCTCAAAAGGTTGGTAAAGTGACCCCCTTCCGTTGATTTCCTAGACAGCCGCCACCATCCGAAGCTTCCGCGGGCTCCGCACCAAATGCTCGATTCGGCGCAGGTTTTCGCTTGGCAAAGGCCGAGGCATGGCGGAGGGTCAAGAAACTCAAAGGTTTGGGTGTGGGCTCAGCAGGCTCATCGCCAAAAGGTGGCAGGAAGACTTGAGTGTGAAATTCCCGGAGCCATAAAATGCCGGTTGACAACACCAATCAAACTATCAAACAATGTTTGCGCATCTACATGATAAATATTCATTTGGGGTTTGTCATTCCAATCAGCCGTCGCACAAACGAACGAAACATGTTTTCAAACAAGGAGCCAACAAGAACATGGATTCGAACAAGATCACACGTCAGAAGAACATGTTTCAAGGAAGTTCGAACGAACAAACAAAGAAATGGTTTGCAAACCTTTGCGGCCGGTTCGTGTTTTTGACACTGCTGACTCCCTTCATCAGGATGAACTTGGCACAAATTACACACGGATGGTATCCGCATGAATCTCGGAAAATCCGACACTTTGAATTAGGCTTTAACATGTTTGCCATGTTTCTCACTGGCCTACTTGCGATCATCAGTGCACAGAACTGCCATCAAGAGTGTGAATCCTGCGCATGGTAACGACATCCCATTACCGCTCATGCTCCTCAAGCTGGATTCGGTGAGGTAGCTGGTGTCCACCGTGTCCTTGGCTAGGCTAGTTGTTCTGTATGTGAAAGAAAATGCAACATGGACAAACAATACTTTATGAGAATTCCTCAACAATATTTAGATCATGGATGGATTGGTCCCCAATCGATGGCAAGGGTCGACGCCAGCAGCCTGCGCACCACGTTCCCAAACAGGATACCCCAGTACATGTAGCTGCTCCCATCCAAGCATGAGTCTCTTCTTCGCCTCCGACCTTAGTTGGATGGTGTTAGTGGATGCAACGGTCGGAAGATGTTAGAAGGTTGACGTCAAGCCTGAAACCTCAAAAGCTTTGTTTGTACAGCTTAGTCACCAATTCTTTGCTATGTGTAATTATTCTTTTGTGGTTGGGGTTGGGGTGTCAATTTAATCAAATTGAATTACACAATGTTACATATTTGTGTCTACATATTTTTGGTTATACATGTATATATTTAAATATCTCTCTCTGTATATATTTCACATAGAGAGAAGTGTTTGTTGAAATATTTGAGTAAATACATGTATATGTATGTATGGCCTTGATGTTCATTTGTTAATGGGGCTGTAGCTTCTGAGGGTCAAGCTTGTTCATGCGCCCGCTTCCCCCATCGGTAGCCACCGGATCTTCGATTGCGCTGGCGTACAAAGCGCTCAGCTGGCTGGACAGGCCCAGTGATCCAGTTGGGTTCTGCACAGCCCTGGGGCTGGCTCATCAATCCTTTGACTGGTTCGCCTTCAGCCTGGGTGTGCTAACTGGTATCCTGGTTCTGGTTTGTGTGGAATTCCTGCGAACCTGGATAGCTACCTACAGCTCTGCCACTGTTCCCTGCCGCCAGGCGAAACCTCTGTTCAAAATCCTGTGAATGCAACCTGAGGTCACTGCTGAGCTTGCGTCTTTGCGAGCTGAGGTGGGCTCCCTTCGCATCGAGTTGGAAGAGCTGCGTGAGGCCTTCCAACAATTCTCCATTGGGCAAAATTCTGCAGAGAACGCAAGTGAGTTTTCCCTGGTGTTGGACGAGGCTGGCAACAACAATAACAATCGTGGGACTGTGCGTAGCTCTTCTTCTGCTGCTGGATATCCTTCGAGTGCCGGAGGATCTTCTTCGGTCGCTGCAGGTGACTTCAGCATTGGTTCAGAGGCTCGCAACGCAGTGGTCCTACAGGTTGGGCGATTCCTGGCCGACAATCTTGCTGGCCGCCATCACGGTGTTTCAGGCAGAGATCTGCTCCCTTTGCGGTCTCAGCTTTGGATTGTGGTTCGTGGCTACAACGGCACGGTCTTTGATCCTCCCCGCATTTTTCGCAGGTGGAGTTTGGCGAAGGTCCTCGTCAAGAACCGGGAGGACGCAGGAGATTCAATCTTCATCGGCCTGCCGGCCGAGCACGATTGCCGCCAAGCACTTCGTGAAGCCGGACTTGGCTTCCCGTCGATCATTGAAGGATGAGTCTTTGGGTTCAGCCCCAGCATCGAGAAGAGGATTCTCCCTATGTGGTCGACCCCGAAGGTGGTGGAGCCTACAATTCCTACTATCCTGTTGGACTTTGGCAATTGGATCACCTTCCTCACAAACCTACAACCCAGGTGATCTTTTTGGCCTCTGTCGAGCAGAAGGTTCTTGTGGTGCTGCCCTTTGCGGTATGGACGAAGCCCCGAGCTCAACGTGTGGTGCCTGCCAACTCTCTGACCAAAGCGACTTCCTTGGAGGTGCTCGCTTGCGGCATTTTGGAGAGAGATGTTCCCGTGGAGGACCTCATGTTGAAGGTGTGGGCAGGGTATCTTCGAGCAGAATATGTGCCTCTGGTGGACTTCTACAGCGAAGACATTGCGGTAGAGTACATGTTCGAAGCCGACTGCGACGGAGCCACTTTGCCTTGCGCTGCAGCACTGACGGAAGCCCTGACAGAGTACTTCTCCTTCGTTTCGGCAAGCGATGGAACTGCAGCTCATCCGTTGGAGACGATGGATGGAAATGTGGATGTGGCCAACGGCATCGCGGAAGCAGAAGAGTCTGGGTCGCTAGACATGCCAACCCGGGTGACAAAACTCGAGGAGATGATGGAGAAAATGTCAGCCAACATCGAGAAGCTGGTTGGAACTACTTCGGTTCAGCGACCTTCAGCCTTGAAGCCTCCGACATTAAAGAGGTCTACTGCTGCGTCCCCAGCCCCTCGTGTGAGCTTTCAGTCAGTGGCTGCCCCGAAGAGGAAAGTAGCTTCAAAAGGTGGGAATGCCGCAGGTTATCCTCAGCTGGATCCTTCGGTGGTGAGAGCAGCCACTCAAGCTGGTCTGGGTGCCGACATCGTGGAGCAGTTGAATCGATTGGTCACGCAGAACCCCAAAGCAGGTCAGATGACGGACATCAACCCAGCAATCAATGTGGATCCACTGTCGGATCAAGAAGAAGAAGATTGGGAAAGTGCTCAAGGCGAAGTTCAGCAGTACGCTTCTGGATCAGCAGAACTTGGACCTCAAGACCCAATGCAACTCGCTCTGGTGAAGCTGACCGACATAGCTCAAAGCCTTTCAGCAGATCGAAAGAAGAAAGCCGACTCGAAGGTGGACTCGGCCTTGGACCACGTTGGTTCTTCGTCGGAGCTTCAGAGCATTGGTTCGGGCAAGAGGAACGCGGCGGCTCGAAGATTGTTGAGGGCCATGCTGAAGGAGCAACCTTCAGAGCTGAGTGCTCTCATCGAAAGGATGATGTGGGAGGACATCAGCTCGCAGACTTTGACTCCAGGCCTTCAAGCTCCTTCGTTCTCGGTCCGAGCATGGATGGAGCACAGAAGCAGGATTGGGGCGTACAAGAGTCTTGCTCATGCTTCGTGGGGAACTGCAGGAGCTCTCGATGCACTGATCGCCGGCAACATCCCAGAAGCTCGGGCGAGGCTATGCATCATGATGATGCAGTTCGATCAAAGTGCAGTGGATGGAGGCAACTGGTACTTGGCCTCCGAGCTCTCTCTAGAGGGGCCCCCGCCCTTTGCAGCCTTGGAACAGCACAAGCAGCCGAATGTGGTGGCCGGCGAAAGTCCTTACTCAAGGATCCTGGACCCAAGATGGGCGGAATTGTCCGTCTCCCACCTGCGGGAACAGGAAGATTTCCTGACCAAGAGGAAAGCTTTGGGCAAAAATCCCGCAGCTGGAAAGACCGGGGCCGAGGAGGACGGGGACAACAAGAAGAAGCCCAAGTTCAAAGCCAAGGCCAAAGCAAGCACCTCAGAGGCGACGGCAACCTGAAGCACAATGCTCACGGTGCCCTGCATGATGGCAAAGCAGCACATCGCCGTTTGAAAGATGAGCGAAGTTCCAGTGTTGCTACTGTCAAAGTTCAAGCCTTGATGAATTCGTTGCCTCGTTGGCTGCTGAAGACCAAAAGCAAACTTCGAGGTTTTTTGCTCTCCATCCTCAACATGCCCGAACGTAGATCAACATCGTCGACAACTTCGAAGAGCTCTTCGCTGTGGCCGATGCCTGTGCCTTACCCCGAGTGTTTCAGAGTGATGGGACACGACATGGAGAACAAGTCGTGGGAGCTGAAGCGCATCATCAGTGTTCAGGTGGTTTGCTTGAATTGGCTCAGCTTGGGATGTCCTCGAGCTGCTCCTGATGAACTGCGCCTTGGAGCTCGTTTGAATGCCAGGCAGTGGACAGCTGTGAAGTACATGGAGCATCTTCTGGTTGATGGAAATTCACCCACTGAGGTGGATGCGGCCATGATGGCCCGAGCAGCAGGCAAGTTCAAGAACAACGAGCTTGCAATTGCAGCTCTGTCCAGGGCCGCTGCAATTTTGAGTGAGGGAGAGAATCAATATTTTGGTGGAGCCTTGACCAAGACGGAGTGCGGCAACGATTTTCTTGCTTCAAAAATTGGCATGTCGGTTGGAAGCCTCCCTGGTCATGACCCCATCATAGCGAAGCCAATAGTAGCAGAGAGGTTGACTTTTCCTGCTCCTCCTTCTTTTGATGCATCGAAGTTCTTGGATGGCAGCACGAGGGCTCTCTACAACTTCCCCATCAGTCATGGTCAGAAAGCTGATGAGTGTGACGAAGCCCCGCCTGCTGTTAAGGTGTTTGGAACCCGGCGTGACATAGTTGGATTATACAAAGCTTTGGCTGACAGTGGAAGATTGCAACCGGTTGAAGCTTCAAGAAAGAGAGGATCCTATCTGTCCGGATTGTTCGCAGTTCACAAGGATGACTCCCGGGACAGATTGATCCTTGACAGCCGTCCGGCAAACCTCCTGGATGCTAAGCAGAATTTCTGGTGTCGTGCGATGGCATCCCCTGCTTGCCTGAACAATCTCTTCATTGAGGAGGACAGATGCTTGCTGATGTCAGGGGAAGATCTGAGAGACTTCTTCTATCAGTTCAAGTCATCGCCGGAGCGGACAGCCAGAAACACGCTTTGTGAACCGATCACACCCTCTGAATCAAAGCAGGTCTTTGGCGACAGCTTCCAGTGGTCAGAAGATCCGATTTGGGTTGCCCTTTCCTCTTTAGCGATGGGTGACA
Source organism: Symbiodinium kawagutii (assembly GCA_009767595.1). Classification (NCBI taxonomy): domain Eukaryota; class Dinophyceae; order Suessiales; family Symbiodiniaceae; genus Symbiodinium; species Symbiodinium kawagutii. The sequence continues at coordinate 82,156 of VSDK01001181.1, forward strand.
GCATTGCCTGTGAGGTAGCTCAGGGATCGCATCTTGGAGTGCTGCTTCAGCACAATGTCATGGACTTCAAGGAGCTGATCACCCTAAAGGATCCTGTGCCCAGAGGTTTGCTTCAGGTTGGAATTGTGATCGACGATCTGGTGGTTTTGGACTGCTGTTTGAGAGCGAACTTAGAACTGTATGCTTCAGGAATCTTGCAATCTGAAGGATCCATGCGGGTCGCTGGGGCCCGGAAAGCCTATGATGAAGCTGGTCTTGAACGTAATCCCAAGAAGGCTTTTGTTGACCAGCTCTGCAGCAAGTTTTGGGGAATCGAGATCGATGGTGACAAGGGCTTGTTGAGGGGTGCTTCGACCAGGATGTGGCCAGCTGTGATGATCACTATGCGGGTGGCCACTTTGGGTCTTGCTACGGTTGGACTGTTGGAGTCACTTGCCGGAACCTGGATTGCTTTGCTGACACCTAGGCGAAGGATGCTTTGTTTGATGGATTGCATCTTCGGAGCACTCAGCATTGAGAAACAGGGCACCGTGATCAGGCTGTCAAAAGGCTTGATTGACGAGCTGCTCACTCTGGCTATTCTCGGGCCTCTAGCTTGTGTCGATCTTCGAGCCCCTTTCAATGAAACCCTCATCGCCACCGATGCTTGTCTCACAGGAATGGCTGCAGTGAGGGCAAGGATCAGCAGGACCCTTTCGCAGGAGCTTTGCAGGACATCCTTGTCCAAAGGACGGTGGACAAAGCTTCTCGATCCCGATGACTGCAGGTTGAAACACCTTGGACTTCTTTCTACAGAGGCTGAAGTTGATGAGCCTTATGAAACTCATCCACTGTGGCAACTTTGTGCAGATGGGCTGCCCTATGTGGAAACGTGGAGACAGCCGGTTCAAAGTTCTTCGCACATTAACGTTTTGGAGATGCGAGCATATCTTCGGGAGGAAAAGCGTTTGGCGGAACAACAAGCCAGACGAAGAACCCCTTTTGCTTTGGATTCTCAAGTGTGTTTGGGATCTTTGGTCAAAGGTCGCAGTTCATCCGTGGCTTTGAACAGCTGCTTGAAGAAGAGCCTTGCGTATCCCTTGGCAGGTGGAGTTTTTGGCCACTACATCTTCTACCCCTCGAAACATAACAGAGCCGATGCTCCATCTCGGGAAGAAGAAGTCGAAGGGCCGAGCGTTGAAGTGCCGTCTTGGTTTGACTTGGAGGGGCAAGGCTTCTTTGAAGGGCTAGACGGATGGCTACGGCGTCAAGGAGCGATGCAGGACTGTCAGCTGCCGTTTGAGTGGCTGATGAATGACGATGCTTGCGATTTGAGCTCAAGGTCCAAAGAGAGAGCACAACGACGAAAGACACACATCGCTGCTGTCGACCTTGGCCGTAGGACCTGTCAGTCTGACCGCTGTTACCGAAAGCCAGGGGAGCAGCAGCGTTGTGGGTCGGTTCGTCAGTGCTGTGAAGGGGCCAGCTCAAGCAAGCCAAATACACAAACCGCTGCAGAGGAGAAACCCCAAGATCTCCATGAACCTTTTCCGGAACCGGAGGATTGCGACAAAAATAGATTCGGTTCTGACTCGACACAAAAGCCTCGTGATGATGTTTTCGTCCAGTTGGAACAAGCCTTTCCAAGGAAGCAGTTCTTCTTTCGTAAGGATTTGAAGTGCTGCTCTGAGCCCGGTTGCTTGGACTTATTTTCAGGCAACTTCCGTGTCGCGAAGGAGATGGTGAAGCACGGGGCACCGTGGGTCTTGACTTTTGAGTGGAAGCGCAGTCGCAAAGAGGACTTACGGGATCATGGTCTGAAGCAGCTGCTTTTGCGGTTCATCCGCCAGGGCGCTTTTAAGAGCTTCGGACTTGCTCCGATATGCGCTTCATTCAGCAGGGCGATCACTCCGGCTGTTCGCAGTCGTCAATGGCCAAAAGGAATGCCTTGGGTTGTCGGCTCCATGAAGGTCAAGCTGGAGGAGGGAAACAACCACGGTGACTTTTGTCGGGACATCATCGACATTGCTTTGGCAGAGGGATGGGGATTTTGGTGCGAAAACCCGGATAAGAGCTTTCTGTGGATTCAACAGAGATGGAAGGATGCAAGAAGCCCCCACTCGTCCAAGCTCTTCCGGCTTTCGTACTGCAGGTTTGGAACACCCTGGAGGAAAGACACCAGGGTACTTACTAACACGATTTTGGCAAATCTCAGAATGCTTTGCAGCTGTCGAGGCCGACGCCACCAACAGCTCAGAGGCTACAGTGTCAAGCACAAAAAGAGTTGGACTTCAGTTGCTGAACCGTATCCACGGGGTTTTGCTCGAATGCTTGGAATTGCCCTGTGTATCAAAGCAGATTGGTGCAGCAGCAACTCCCTCAACATTGCTGGTTGTTGTCGCAGTCAGTCGCTCAGGGTTGGTGAGGCTACCAATCCAGGGCCTCCTTCGAGATCAGCGATGCCCAGACCTTCATTGACTACCTTGCCGATCCTCACTGCAGCGACCATGGCCTTGGAGTCTCGAGTCTTGCAAGATTTTGTGGACTGGTGCAAGGGTGGATTGAAGGCTATTCGTTGCGATGAGGTTTTCGACGCTGCTCCTGAAGTCTTGGCCTTCCTGCTTCACCCTGAACCCCCAATAGTCTGGAATAAGGGCTTTAAGCCCTAATTCAAGACTATAGACCCTTTTTTTTTCCATGAGTTAGGGCCTATTAAAAAAATAGACCCTAACTTTTGTTTTTGAGTTAGGGTCTATTTTTTTAATAGACCCTAATTTTGGTTTTTGTTTTTGTTCCTTCCATCCTCCCTCTGTCCTTTTGAAAACATTTTTTGTTTTTATAATTTTTGTAAAATTCCATTTTAGAGAAATTTGAAATTTTTTGTTCAAATATTTTGTCTGTCTTTTTTTAAAAAAAATTTTCTTAAGCCTCCCATCCTCCCCTAACTTTTTTTTTGGAAAGAAATGCACTGTTAACTACCTGTGCACAGCAGCATCTTTTTTCAAAGAACTGGTACAGAAAATTCTGCAGAAAATCTTTGCAAAACATTGGTGGACACAGACCAAGGACTTTGCAGATTGCCTCTGCTTCTTCCCAACCGAGCTAATGTGCCACCTGCTTCCTCATCTCTGTACACCCAATTCATACTTGGATTGTCAAAGCCCAGAGCAAGTTCTGCCATGCCATGGAACTTTGGTTTGATGTACCAAGTGTATTCTGGAGCTAAGAATTCCAAGGCTTGGTATTGTAAGAGGAATTTGAAACAAACATCATGGAATTGCTGGTGCTGGAAAGTCTTCTTGCTCAAACATTGGTAAGCCATCTGCAAATACTTAATGGCAAAAAAAATGGCAGATTCAAAAGGATCTGATTGATCAAGCATCCTTTGCGCAATTTCCCAGGCCCAGGGAATCAATGCCCTTGTCTCACCTGCCCTTGTCTTCAGCTTAGGGCTTGTGGTGGCTGATGATCTGATCATCTTTTCAGTGAGGGTGGACAGCCTGGCTTCCACTTTGTTCCTAGTGTAAAAGTCTTTCATTGTCAGAAACAGAGCTGTGACTTGCTCTGACCTTTTACCAGGGAACTTAGGTAAAAGATGCCAGCACAAATTGCCAAGTGTATCACAGCTGACACCCAAGTCCATGGTGTGTAACCAATCTGTTTTGAAGCACTCGGTGGAAAACAGTGGACAATGGTATATGGAACTGATCTTCTTGCCAGTGCTGATTTGTCTGTGCAGAAAATCCCAATGGCTGAGTCTTTGTGTTCTCCAAGGTGCCAAGGAAGAAAAATCCTTGAATGTACCCACAGTGGCAGAACATTTGCAGCAAATACCCACAGAATTTTGCCAATGAGGCAAATAAAAAACTTCACTGAGACATTTCCAATCAGCTCGCACTTCAGCTAAAACAGCTTTGCATGGCAAAGGTTTCCCTGCTCTTTTCTTTCTCCAGGAGTCTTGAGAAGTCCAAGGGGTTCCATCATGCCTGTGGAAAGGCATTGTACCAATAGCACACTGTTGGAAAGACCAAGCCAGCAAGGAAAAGACATCTTCAAAGGTGGCATGTTTGGAAATATGTTCATGAGGTATTGCTGCTACAGGGAATCTCCAAGTACTGTCCAGGCCAGGAAAATTGATCAATAGTAATTCCAAAGATTTGCTTCTCTCCCAATTGAAGGGGGTGCCATCACTCCAGAGACCTAAGGCTGCTACTGGACTTCCCCATTGCCTTTGGGCTTCCAGGCAATGCTTTCTGACAGATTCAGTAGCAGCAGCAAGGCATGTTAATGTTTCTTCAGTGTTCAAATCACCCAAAGCAAAGAGGATTTCATGAGGGAGCATGAAGGCGACCTTGGACAAGCACTCCAGCTGGGCCTTTGGATCAAAAACCCTGATCTCATGAATGTAAATAGGAGGCCACTGGCTGCATTTCAAACTTCTCCTCAAGAGATTCCTGCTAGCATGTTTGCTTACTTTCCTGGTCTTCAAAAAATCCTTTCTGACTTTGAAACCAGGTACTTTGCAGTCTGCAATCTCAGCCTGGAGTCTTTCTGACTCCCATCCAGAAAGTTTATTGTTCAAAAAGAGGCTGCTCACATGTTGTTTCAAAATCTTGGTAGGTGAAGTAGATTCCATGTCTGCCATCTTCTTGTTGTGAAACATGGCTGAACCAGGTAAGACATCCAACCACAGCATCCAAAGAAGCAATTGTCGAAAAGCAGCTGCCATAGCTGCACAAAAGGAAAGGCAAGTGAAGACTCTGGAGCCAGAGGAGCCTTAAAGTGAGAGGCAAAAGGTGGTGACTGGTGGGAAAAAAATCTGGCAGCAATCAAAAGGCAACAGGGACAAATCAAGGCAGTTCAATGAGTGAAATTCCTGGAGCAAAATTACTGGTCTAGAGTGGGCAATGCAAAGCTCAGCTGTTTTTTTTCTGACCACAGAGAAAGCTTACACAGCTCTCTGGGCAAGTCAACCGCAGCCAAATCTCAGTTCAGCAAAGCTGTACACTTCTTCAGCGCTCCAGTCACAGCCTGCTTGTGGGCCTGCAAAGCTTCCAGCAAATCAGCCACTTCCTTCTGATGCACATCCTGGGCTTCCTCAGGCTTCAAGCACAAAAGCTCAGCACATCTCTTCTTCACCTTCTGATTGCCTTCCAGTGCATCATCCAAAATCTTTTGCAATCCATCCTGGGCAACTCCAAACTTGGCCACAGCCATAGCAAGGTTGTCTTGCAACTTGTCGCAGGCAGCAGCCAGAGAACCTGAGTGGAGACTGTCTGAAATGCCAAAGCCCCCCTCAAAAAAAAAGGTGGAAACACAGCTTTAAGAAAAAATGCTGGCAAGGAGCGACTCACAGTAGCACACTCCCCCACTGTCTTCTTGAGCTCCAGGAACACAGGGAACTTGCCTTGCTCTTCAGCAGAGCCAGTAGCACCACTCTCGGACTTGCCACCCTTTTTCTCGTAGGCACCAGCAGACACAGAAACTTCCTCTGTGTGTCTGTCCTGCTCCTCGAACTTGGCCATCCCAGAGGTAGAGCTCCACCAGTACTTGAGCTCCCCCTTGTCCTTGAGGAACTTCTCCTGTGGAAGACTCTCGTTCCACTGTTCACTGGTAGAGTCGAGGGAGGTCAACATTTCCATGAAGCTTGGAGAGCCAGGCTGTCTATGCATCTCTGCTGCAATCTCCCACCTGGGCAGACAAAAAACAAACAGTCAAATTTTCTTTAGACAATCAAAGCTTAACTTTTTTTAGATTCTGCTTTCAAAAATGCTATAGTCAATGAAAAGCAAACTTGTTTTAGACTGTCCCTGGCCTGGTTGACCATCCCTGTGCTCCTTGCTTCTTTGTAGTGGTAGTTTTTTCCAAACTTTCTTGGTAGGTAGTATACCACTTGCAGCTCTTGTCTGCCTTCCACTTGGCCACCAAGGCTTTCTTCTGGGCATCCTTGTGACCCAAAGATTGGTAGTGGCGATACATCTCCTGCTGATCTGGAGCTGTGGATCTCTTCATGGTATTGAGAAAATTGCTGATGTCTTTCTTGTCGACAGCAGGCACAATCTCCTCAGACAAAGTGCCCTGAGGGGCTGGACTCAGTGGCTCGGTTTTCACAGGTGCACTCTTCGGTCCTCTCTTTGGTGAAGCTTTGGCCTTGGCAGCAGCAGCCTTTGCCTTCACAGCTGCCTTCTTAACAGCAGCCTTCACAACAGCCTTTGGTGGTGCTTTGGTGCTCTTGCTCTTAGGGGCCATGGCTTAGGCAACTACTTTTGAAAAGTTTTACTTTTCCAACTGAGCACTTGAGAAGGGCAGCTGCCATGAAAGGAATTTCACAAAGGGCCAGCACAAATCTCATTCTGCATTCAAAGCTCTCAGATTCAAAGAGTGATTGATCCACAGGAAAAGAATTCAGGAAGCTCAGAAAAAAATCAGCAGACCTTGAGTGATTGATCAACAGGAAAAGAATTCAGGAAGCTCAGACAAAACTCAAAAAAATCTGAAAAATGTTTTTTTGAAAATTTGATGAGTTAACTTGGTCAAAGTTAACTTGAGTTAACTTGAGTTAACTTGAGTTAACTTGCTCTATTTTAAATTAAAAACAAATTAAAGTTAACTTGAGTTAACTTGAGTTAACTTGAGTTAACTTGCTCTATTTTAATTTAAAAACAAATTAAAGTTAACTTGAGTTAACTTGAGTTAACTTCAGGTTTTTGTCCTTTATCCAAGTTTTTCGATTTGAATCCCAAAAATAATTTTTTGATTGTCAGTTCCCTGCGACCATTCCCCCAAAAATATGTTGGTCAACATATCTCCCCTAATAATGGTTTCCCTTTGGGGGTCAATTCTGCAGCAACAGTCTCTCTGCTGGAAGTCTCTGGACTGCTTGTTCTTTGCCACACAATACTGAGCAAATGTTTCACATTTGTACTTGTGTGAATATTGTCGGTGGTGGAGGCAAAGCTTTCGGTGCACTGGCCTTTGCCTGGTCAATCAGCTCTGGAGCCACTTCAGTGACTGTTACTGTACTATTTGCCAGGAACCATGCCACATGTTTGGGCAAAGTTGGCATCGCTTTGACAGGAGGCACTGGTCCAGGTGCCTTGGGTCCAGCAGCCTTTGCAGCAGCCTTTGGTTTAGGAGGTGGTGTCTTTGGCATAGCTTTTGCCTCCACTTTCGGTGCAGCTGCTGCAGGCACATACTTCGGTGGAGGAGCTGCAGAAGTCCTTGCTTTGGCAGCTGCTCTTGTAGCATTCTGTTCTTCTATCTTTCGCTTCTGAGCTGCCCTGGCCTCTGCCAATCTCTCTGCTGCTCCAGGTGCTTTTGGATCAGGTGGACCGGCTTTTCCAGCTGCATTTGCTGCAGCTTTTGCCTCAGCAGACATACCACTCCCACTGGATGCTCCACCTGGATTCTCACCAGATGTGGTGGGATCATAGTCGACTGTCCCCTCATAGTCAGAGGCCTGCAGCACAAGCAGAGCTTTGTTTTTCTAATCTTTTTTTTTTTGGTTTTCTATCCAGTGAAGATTCTGGATATGTATATATATATTAAAAAAATACATTTCTATTGTTGATTATAAGTTTATCAATTTATATAAATATATTTACCTATCTACCCTCCCCTGCCTCACCAGTTCTAAATTAAATGAAACTGTTGGGTTCCAGGGTTCACAGTGCTAACAGTGAGTAAAAATGAAAAATTTGCTGGTCAGTCCTTGAACTCTTTCAGGAACCGATCCCAAGCAGTCTCATTCTGGTGCATCTCCTCACTCATGCCTCTCTTCACTTTGGCGAAGTCAGCCTGGCAGGGTGGACAGAGTGACATGCAGGAAGCCCTAAGGTTGCCCATTACCCCTGATATTACCTTAACAAAAATTTGGGGTCCCATCCAAAAAAAAATAATAAGTCAACCAAGCCACACAATCAGGGTGAATGCAACCAGCCCATTACCCCTGATATTACCTTAACAAAAATTTGGGGTCCCATCCAAAAAAAAAAAATAATAAGTCAACCAAGCCACACAATCAGGGTGAATGCAACCAAATCGCCACACGTAATCTGAAGAGCAGAGTCTACATGGCTGGACGTAGTATTCTAAATTCGGTGTTGCTGGGTCTGAACATTTTGTCCAGGCTTTTGCCCACCATGGTTTTTTCCCCATCCCTTTTAGGACAGGTACTTCTCACTGTCGCTCTGGCTTGACAAACACTGCTGTGAAAAGAGAACTCAAAAAACTCAGCTGCTCTGAAGCTGGACTCTCAAATCTGCTAACCCTTTTTAATCCTCTAATGGCTTATTTCTTCCCCTTATTTTTTTGGGGGGGAACACCCCATCCTCCCCAAATTATGCCTCCCCTTGGGGTGCTGCAGCAACAGTCTCTCAGCTGAACATCTCTGGGCTCTGTGTGTGTGTTGTGTGTATGCACTTAAGGGATACATGTAAAAAACAACCATTATATGTGAGATATGTGTTTATTTACAAATCATGCAATACATGAAAAAATATCTATATATATATATATATATATATGGTCTATTTATTTTATAACTAGACATTTCCTTGCTTTTACATCTCACTGCTGTGCTCTGTGAATGTGCCCTTATATAAATATCTATACATATCGACATAGATATTTATTATATGTAAATATAAAGATATATAAGTATATATATATATATATATATCTGTCCTCCCCAAATCCTCCCAGTAGAGCTCCACAAGTGCAACACTCTGGACAGCACAGCAAGAGCAAAATATTTTTCCTGGTGTGATCTCTGTTCCAAGATCTCCAAAAGCCTCTGTGAAACAATTTTTGGCAAAAATTTCAAATTAAATTGTCTCCCTTTGGGATCTGCACCAGTCTTTGACTCGCTCAGCAGGCACTCCTGCTTCAAGTTTCTTCACAGCTTCAAACATCATCTCTTTCAAATTCTCCTTGGGACGATGCTGACAGGTGATCTGGAAGAGCTGCTTGCCACCTTTCTGTCGAATGGCCCAAGAATGCTTAGGCTCCTTGTAGTACATCAATTCATAGGAAGCCTTGAAGGGATCTCTGTCTACAGGAGCAGGAGAATTTCGAGCCCTGGCCACAGGAAGTGAGCTGCTGGCTGAACTTGCAGCTGGTCTCTTCTTCACATTTGTCTTGGCTGCAGGTTTCTTCTGAACATCATTGCTTTTTTGAAAGCTTTCAAGCAAAGCATTGGGAACTTCAGTGCCGATCTCTGTGGTTTCTGGAGGAAACAAAGCTACAGCAAAACCGCTTGCTCCAGGCTTCATGATGCTTTGCACCACTTGCCCAGAAGGGAACAATCTGACCATGCACATGCTGGCATTGTCGAAATATTGCTGAAATTCTGGCTGAGAACTGGCCACTGACACTACTGAGGCATTCGACTCTTCTGATATTTCACATTCTTCAGAAAAATCAGTTCCCAAATGTGCTTTCGCTTCTGCCAAAACAGCTTTGGCATTCAGGAGTGGATCGACAGGTGGTGCAAAGAGGTTCTTTCGAGTGGAATCCAATGCAGGCCTGCTAGAAGAAGAGGCAGAAGAGGCAACTGCAGTTGCTGCAGGAGATTCTTGCCCTACTTGTTGAATGATCCTCCACACTGCAGGGTTCAGCTTCTTGCCACTGGTGGATTGTTTCCTCTTCAGGAGTATGTGCTTCAACCCAGCAATGAGTCTTTGAGCCCATGCTGTGCATTCACCAGAGCTCAGTTTGGTGAAAGCTTTGCCTATAGCAATTTCTAAAAAATGAACTGTCATTTTCCTGTTCATTTGCAGCAATTGCAAGCACAGCTCCTCATGGTTTTCTACCAAGACATCAGGATCAGCTACTAGAAATTTCTGCGACTCAGGACCACCAGGACAACAATTCCTGAAAAGCTTCACAGCTGCCACCACATGCTGGTCTGCCATGGCTGCACAAAAAAAAAAGTCGACTTTGAGGCTGAAAAATTGAAGCTGTGAATCCAAGCTGGCTGATGAATTTCCTGCCATGCCACACTGCCACTGACACAACTGCAGCTGCAACCACTGACTGACTGTGCATTTCTTTCCAAAAAAAACATTCACACTCTGTTTTTGAAAAATTATCAAAAAACAATTAGAGTTTTTGAAATTTTTGAAAATTTCTAAAAATAAAAAAAAAGGTTTTTGAAAAAAAGGTGGCTTCCTCACCATCCTCCCCTTGCCACCATGTAAAAAAAATAAGCCCTAACTTTGAACAAGTAGAAAGGGTCTATTAAAAAAATAGACCCTAACTCTTAAAAAAAAGTTAGGGTCTATTTTTCTTAAAAAAAAAGGGTCTAATTTTTTAGGGTCTATTGGGGGTTCAGGGCAAGTGTATGGAGACTTGATGTTCCAGCGCAGGAAGGCCCTCAGCAACTTCCGACATTTGCTGCTTGCTGTTCAGCGGTGGAAGCCGATGAGCCGCCCTTATCTGCAGAGAGCCTGGGATTTTGTGAATCGATGGGAATCTCAAGAGCCAGTGCAGCACAGGACCCCGATACCTGAGCCACTAGTGCGAGCCTTGTGCTCTCTAGCTTGGGTCCGCAAGTGGTATGCTTGGTGTGCTGCGACGTTGATTGCTTTCTATGGAGGTGGAAGGCTCGGAGAAATTCTGCAATGCACTCGTGAAGATGTTTTGCTGCCCATCGACTTCATCGAGAAAGGACCTGCTCCAGTTTTCGTTCGGTTGCGTTTCTTCAAAAGCAGAAACAGGCAGCCAGCCAAGGTTCAACATCTGAGGCTGGTTGAGGAAACAGCCTGCTGCATTTTGCATGTTCTACTACGAAAGCAACCTAGTGATCGACTGGTGTTCGGAACTACGCATTATCAGTACAGGAAGCGTTGGGACTTTTTGTTGCGGCATTTGAATCTGCCCAAGTCGTTGCGGCTTACACCGGGAGGCCTTCGAGGAGGTTTTGCAGTGTGGGCTTATCGTAACAGAATTCCAGTGCAAGACATCATGTGGTCCCTTCGGCTTCGTTCTCAAACTACCCTGGAATCATACCTTCAGGAAGCAGCAGCTTTGAATTGCTTTGCTGGCATCTTGAAGGATACCAGGTGCTACATCAATTCGCTGGCAACTATGTTCCCTTTCTTGCCGGCTGCTGCATGAAGCTCTCGGGCCAAACGCTTCAGTCTTGGCTCTGCACATTGCGGAGCGCGTTCGCCTTTGACCGAACTGGCTTTTTGCAAGAGTGGTGGCATGGTTTCGACTTTGCTAGCAGCTGCCTTGGATGGGTCATTGCAGTTGGCTTCGACTTTGTCTACGTGGCCCTGGCAGCAGCTCCTTCGCAAACCGACCTCGCACCTGCAGGGCTGGATGTGAGAAAAGATTGCAGCCTCACCAGCAGCTGTTGCCTGAAGCCACCATTCACTTCCTTGAACATGTTTATGTATGTATGTGTACACGCAGCTACCTATCTATCTGGCCATGGCACCACAACTGACTGGATCTTGTCAAGCAGAGCATGCTCCCATCCACCAGCTCTGTGCGCTTGCGAACCGCACAGTTGGCTGACAGGTCATAGATCGCATTGTCGGGATGCGCAGCCCGGAACTTGGAAAGGTGGTATGCCTGTGACGTGACAGGGAACGCGGGTAGGAAGATGGTGCGTTGAAGGTAGTGATTTCAAAAAAACTTTTTTTGACAACTACTTCTACCTTGAGAGCTGATTCTCATGGACCTTGGAATCTTTCAGTTGAGCTCGTGATGCAACCAGGTAGGACCTGTATGTCAACTTGGATTTGGAATCCCAAGGGGCCAAAATCATCTTCGCTAACTCAGCCAGACTAAATGGGCTTGTCCAAACTTTCTTGCGCTTGTTGTAGAGGATTCTCCAGCTGCGCACACGATGATTGGGGTGCCCGAACTGCCGCGGACAGAGCCTCGCATGAACGGTTTCTGGCTTTTGCGACCGAACGGTGATCATGGAATGAAAACTGTTCACGTGTTGCTCCTAAGTGCTTGGCTGGACTGACTGGATGGCGTGCCTCTTCAAGTTCTTCTTCAGGTATTCCTACGCAAAGAGAAAGCATTGGGGGGGATAAAGATAACCAACTTATTCAAAGTATCATCCCCCCACCTCTTCATAGGCCGGCACGTTTTCGTGGACGTTAATGGGGGTCTCATCCATGAACTTTGTCGCAACATCATGGACCCGCTTGAGCGTCAGGTTCTTGAAGCCCTCTCGCAAACCGTACCTAGTGGAAAGAATTTTGCAATCATCGATCGACATGTTGCTACATAATAACATTACAATACAGTTGTTGTTTTGAACAGCAGCAGGGCACGTGGAAAATAGGATGCATGGAGCCCCAATGAGGCCGCAACTGTCATGTCCCACATGAAGCGGGCACCTGGGCCGAGAATGGGCTGGATTTTTTTCTGACATGGGTCTACAACAAAAAATGTTACAAGAAAGAAACGTATCAGTTCAACTTATGTTTCAAGATGAGGCACAGTTGGCCATGCTGTTTGCACAAACCCTTCTTCTCTAGGCAAAGCTTGGATGGGTCCCATCCTTGTGTCTGGGGAGGGTCCTTCACCAGTTTCAAGATATCTCCGAAGATGCAACTGGATGGATAGCAGTGCTTTGTAAGCGCGATGCAGCTGCGTGCCTTCTCAACCTTGAATGGAGAAGCACATGGAATGAAAACTCTTCACCTCACACTAGCGCAAGTTGCACACATAGTTGTTGATAGTCGTTGATATTAGTGATGTTGTTCTGCACTGATAACATCAAACAAGGAACTGTGAAAGTATGCTCCAGCCCGCAATGCACTCCCCAAAGTTGATAAGCTGCAGCCTCAATCATTTCCCAAGCTTTGCGGACGCAAAGTGCGCCCCCAAACAAGTCATAGCACTTTCAAGCGGTCTTGCCTCAGCAAATGTTTTGTTGGGCATGGATGTGGAAAGGGGTAGGAAAGGTGATATAACAAGCACATTGAATCCAATATCTTGCATCCAGTCGGCTAAGCTTGTTGACCACATGGTCCACTCCGAACACGAGCGCAGACCGTTGAAGGAGCGCAAATGCCCAAAGCCTAATGATGGTTTTGAACGAGGAACTCAAATGACATGAATGAAAATGCGTGCGTGAATCACCAACATCGGGTTCCTGACGACATCTCTTCAATCGTCTTTGGCATTGGGTACTGCGGCCTTTGCTTGGGATGATGTGTTCTGTTGATCAGTCATTAACGCTTGTGCTGATTTGATGTAATGTGAGTCCTTCTTTCAAACAAATCCTTGCCCTGCCGAGGCCCGGACAAACGTGGCGCATGTTGGTCACGATCATCATCATCAGGCTCGCTGATCAGATCCACAATCTGGGAAGCAGCCGGCCTTTTCCTAAGATTCCTGGGCTGCCTGGGCATCTTTCTGTTCAGCAGTGCTTGCAAATCCATGGCTGACAAGGTAACTGGAAAGTGGGATAGATACAAAGAGAGACAGAAAGGGAGCCTGTGGCATCATCCTAAATGTCAAATGTATTGCATTATTGGATTGTTGGATTCTACTGATGATTAGCTTCAGAAACTTTCATTTTACATGTGTTTGTACTGCCAGCCGTGGAACTGCAGGGGGTTCATCCATGCACTGGTCGTCATGCAGTCATGCGCTGGTTTTGGATGATGCATACTGAAGTGATACCTGAACATACCTACTACCTGGATCCCTGGTATGACATGATTGGCCATGACATCTTGAACTGTGGGTGTATGCTTCAACAGTTCACAGGACTTTCAGATGATGTTCACTATCATGTGCTTCTTCGGCGCTCACTCATTGCCATTTGCATGGCGTTTTGGGCCCCGAGCAGCATTCGTCGCTGACAGGTGGCCTGGTGAGCGAGCTTGCGGGTGTCTGGATTTGACGTGTTAGCAAGAGCACTACACAACATCAGCCATGTGAGCTTAGCATGAGATTAAGATGGCAAGGACTAGGAGATTGACTAACAGTCTAGCGCTGTCTGCTGAACTAGGGGGATGGCGAACGCTGCCCGGCCTTGGGCGTGTGGTTGATGGAGCCTTGATGGCGCGTAGAAAATCCTGCATGGACACTGCGGATTTCATTCCGTGGATACTTACCCGGTGGAAACATCCTAGAATCCCAGTTCGAAACGGCGTCTAAATCTAGTACTTCAAAACAACGGTTGATTGATGTTGTTGATTGATGTTGATCTTGAAAGCCCTGTCAACCAATAACCAATCGACGTCCTGGAACTCGTGGTGCGCTGTGTGCTGAAAACCTGGGCAATGGCTGAAGTTGCTTTGTCATTTTCCATTGGACGGAAATCGTTTGGATCTTTCGCGGGTGGTTCGTTCCAACAATGATGGGTTCAACAATGGTGAGCGGGTTCACCAAAAGTGATTGGTTCACTGATAGCGATGGGTTCAGCAATAGTGATTAATTCATACTGATTGATGTTTCATTCAATGATGGCTTCATTGGGTGTTCTTCGTGGAGTTCATGGTAGACTAAGGGTGAAAAAGATTGGCGGTCAACATCCGTGAGCCAACATCTGTCAACCCAGTTGTAAACCCTTGAGACAATAAATGTATATATATATATATGTATATGTATTTGTTTAATGAAATTTATGTATGCGTGTACGCATGTATGCATGTACGCATGCGTGTGTCTATGAATATTTTTCTACATGTATTCAAACCCACATGTTTATGTTAAGTAAGTAAAAATATATATATATATATATATATTAATGTATGCGTGTATTGTATATGTGTTTTTGAATCAACATTTCTGAGCATGCAAATGTGTATGTAGAGAAGAACTGGCCCGTGGATGCGCCAGAACCTGCGATTTCTATTGGAGCACATTGATACTGACTGCAGTTGGTCTTGTCAGATCGCGCTATTTCAATCCAGCTGATCCGCTCAGCTTGCGGGGCACAACATAGTTACTGAACCAGCCAGCAAACGCAAATAAACAATAACATAGTCAAAACCCATCAGCCAACATCCACTAACCATCATCCATTTGGTATGTACCTTTGTCAACCCCCAAAAAGGTTGATTATTGGATTTAAATGTTCAATCCGGCAAAATAATCATCGGATATTCCCAGTTTGGGTAGTGGCGCAGCCACTTGAGGAGCCAACTTTTGTAGAACAAGAGCGGGTAGGCCAAAGTCCACACGCCTGTAACAAGCAAATGCCTGCTGAGACGGTCGGAGGCTGGCAGGCCCGCATGATAGTTCATAGGCATATAAATGCATATATATCAAATATAAACGCATAATTACTGCGTGCATATGTAAAGTTTAGACCGGAACATTTTGAGTTTTTCTTGTTCCTTTTGCCAAGGTAGATTGTTATGTTTTGCTGAGATTTTGCGGCAAATGTGCTGCAAATCCTTTAGTGTTCCCTTTGCAATGCAGCACTTGCATGGTGACAAGTTTGCGCGCTATCTTTGGCTTGGCTTTTGCAGCAAGGGCAGCTGCTTTGTTGACATGCTGTTGGTAGTGGAGCTGGCCTTAGATGCCACAAATACAGCCTCAGATGCCACCAATTTAACTTGAATGTCTCACCAAGAGCGTCTCACCAAGAGTGTCTCACCAAGAGTGTCTCACCAAGAGTGTCTCACCAAGAGTGTCTCACCAAGAGTGTCTCACCAAGAGTGTCTCACCAAGAGTGTCTCACCAAGAGTGTCTCACCAAGAGTGTCTCACCAAGAGTGTCTCACCAAGAGTGTCTCACCAAGAGTGTCTCACCAAGAGTGTCTCACCAAGAGTGTCTCACCAAGAGTGTCTCACCAAGAGTGTCTCACCAAGAGTGTCTCACCAAGAGTGTCTCACCAAGAGTGTCTCACCAAGAGTGTCTCACCAAGAGTGTCTCACCAAGAGTGTCTCACCAAGAGTGTCTCACCAAGAGTGTCTCACCAAGAGTGTCTCACCAAGAGTGTCTCACCAAGAGTGTCTCACCAAGAGTGTCTCACCAAGAGTGTCTCACCAAGAGTGTCTCACCAAGAGTGTCTCACCAAGAGTGTCTCACCAAGAGTGTCTCACCAAGAGTGTCTCACCAAGAGTGTCTCACCAAGAGTGTCTCACCAAGAGTGTCTCACCAAGAGTGTCTCACCAAGAGTGTCTCACCAAGAGTGTCTCACCAAGAGTGTCTCACCAAGAGTGTCTCACCAAGAGTGTCTCACCAAGAGTGTCTCACCAAGAGTGTCTCACCAAGAGTGTCTCACCAAGAGTGTCTCACCAAGAGTGTCTCACCAAGAGTGTCTCACCAAGAGTGTCTCACCAAGAGTGTCTCACCAAGAGTGTCTCACCAAGAGTGTCTCACCAAGAGTGTCTCACCAAGAGTGTCTCACCAAGAGTGTCTCACCAAGAGTGTCTCACCAAGAGTGTCTCACCAAGAGTGTCTCACCAAGAGTGTCTCACCAAGAGTGTCTCACCAAGAGTGTCTCACCAAGAGTGTCTCACCAAGAGTGTCTCACCAAGAGTGTCTCACCAAGAGTGTCTCACCAAGAGTGTCTCACCAAGAGTGTCTCACCAAGAGTGTCTCACCAAGAGTGTCTCACCAAGAGTGTCTCACCAAGAGTGTCTCACCAAGAGTGTCTCACCAAGAGTGTCTCACCAAGAGTGTCTCACCAAGAGTGTCTCACCAAGAGTGTCTCACCAAGAGTGTCTCACCAAGAGTGTCTCACCAAGAGTGTCTCACCAAGAGTGTCTCACCAAGAGTGTCTCACCAAGAGTGTCTCACCAAGAGTGTCTCACCAAGAGTGTCTCACCAAGAGTGTCTCACCAAGAGTGTCTCACCAAGAGTGTCTCACCAAGAGTGTCTCACCAAGAGTGTCTCACCAAGAGTGTCTCACCAAGAGTGTCTCACCAAGAGTGTCTCACCAAGAGTGTCTCACCAAGAGTGTCTCACCAAGAGTGTCTCACCAAGAGTGTCTCACCAAGAGTGTCTCACCAAGAGTGTCTCACCAAGAGTGTCTCACCAAGAGTGTCTCACCAAGAGTGTCTCACCAAGAGTGTCTCACCAAGAGTGTCTCACCAAGAGTGTCTCACCAAGAGTGTCTCACCAAGAGTGTCTCACCAAGAGTGTCTCACCAAGAGTGTCTCACCAAGAGTGTCTCACCAAGAGTGTCTCACCAAGAGTGTCTCACCAAGAGTGTCTCACCAAGAGTGTCTCACCAAGAGTGTCTCACCAAGAGTGTCTCACCAAGAGTGTCTCACCAAGAGTGTCTCACCAAGAGTGTCTCACCAAGAGTGTCTCACCAAGAGTGTCTCACCAAGAGTGTCTCACCAAGAGTGTCTCACCAAGAGTGTCTCACCAAGAGTGTCTCACCAAGAGTGTCTCACCAAGAGTGTCTCACCAAGAGTGTCTCACCAAGAGTGTCTCACCAAGAGTGTCTCACCAAGAGTGTCTCACCAAGAGTGTCTCACCAAGAGTGTCTCACCAAGAGTGTCTCACCAAGAGTGTCTCACCAAGAGTGTCTCACCAAGAGTGTCTCACCAAGAGTGTCTCACCAAGAGTGTCTCACCAAGAGTGTCTCACCAAGAGTGTCTCACCAAGAGTGTCTCACCAAGAGTGTCTCTCCCAGAGTTGCTTACCAAGAGTGTCTTGCCAAGAGTGTCTCACCAGAGTGCCTTACCAAAAGTTTTTTCAAGAGTGTCTCGCGAAGAGTGTCTCACCAAGAGAGTGTTTCCAAGACTGTCTCACCAAGAGTGTCTTACCAAGAGTGTCTCACCAAGAGTGTCTCTCCCAGAGTTGCTTGCCAACAGCGTCTTACAAAGAGTGTCTCTCCCGGAGTTGCTTACCAAGAGTGTCTTACCAAGAGTGTCTCACCAAGAGTGTCTCACCAAGAGCGTCTCACCAAGTGAGTCTTCCCAAGAGAGTCTCGCCAAGGGTGTCTCACCAAGAGGGTTTCTCCCAGAGTTGCCTACCCAGAGTGTCTTACCAAGAGGGTCTCTCCCAGAGTTGCTTACTAAGAGCGTCTCACCAAGAGTGTCTCTCCCAGAGTTGATTACCAAGAGTGTCTCACCAAGAGTGTCTCCCAAGAGTGTCTCCCAGAGTTGCTTACCAAAAGTGTGTTACCAAGAGTGTATCGCGTAGTGCCTTACCAAAAATGTTCCCAAGAGTGTCTCGCCAAAAGTGTCTCTCCCAGAGTTGCTTACCAAGAGTGTCTTGCCAAGGGTGTCTCACCTAGAGTTGCCTACCAAGAGTGTCTCGCCAAGACTGTCTTCCCAAGGGTGTCCCGCCAAGAGTGTCTTCCCAAATGGGTCTCACCAAGAGCGTCTTACCAAGAGTGTCTCACCACGAGTGTCTCTCCCAGAGTTGCTTACCAAGAGTGTCTTGCCAAGAGTGTCTTTCCCAGAGTTGCTTACCAAGAGTGTCTTGCCAAGAGTGTCTCACCAGAGTGCCTTACCAAGAGCGTCTTGCCAAGAGTGTCTCACCAAGAGTGTCTCTCCCAGAGTTGCCTACCAAGAGTGTCTCACCAAGAGTGTCTCACCAAGAGTGTCTTCCCAAGAGTGTCTCACCGAGAGTGTCTCTCCCAGAGTTGCCTGCCAAAAGTGTCTTGCCAAGAGTGTCTCACCAGAGTGCCTTACGAAAAATGTTTTCCCAAGAGTGTCTCACCAAGAGTGTCTCACCAAGAGTGTCTCACCAAGAGCTCTTACCAAGAGTGTCTAACCAAGAGTGTCTCCCAGAGTTGCTTCCCAAGAGTGTCTTGCCAAGAGTGTCTCGCCAGAGTGCCTTACCAAGAGCGTCTTGCCAAGAGTGTCTCACCAAGAGTGTCTCTCCCAGAGTTGCCTACCAAGAGTGTCTCACCAAGAGTGTCTCACCAAGAGTGTCTTACCAAGAGAGTTTTCCCAAGAGTGTCTCACCAAGAGTGTTTCTCCCAGAGTTGCTTACCAAGAGTGTCTTACCAAGAGTGTCTCACCTGGAGTGCCTTGCCAAAAAATGTTTTCCCAAGAGTGTCTTGCCAAGAGTGTCTCACCTAGAGTGCCGTACCAAAAATGTTTTTGCAAGAGTGTCTCACCAAGAGTGTCTCTCGCAGAGTTGCTTACCAAGAGTGTCTCGCCTAGAGTGCCTTACCAAAATTGTTTCCCCCACGAGTGTTTCAGCAAGAGTGTCTCTCCCAGAGTTCCTTACCAAGAGTTGCTTACCAAGAGCGTCTTGCCCAGAGTTGCTCACCAAGAGTGTCTTGCCAGGAGTGTCTCACCAAGAGAGTGTTTCCAAGACTGTCTCACCAAGAGTGTCTTACCAAGAGTGTCTCTCCCAGAGTTGCCTACCAAGAGTGTCTTGCCAAGAGTGTCTCACCTTGAGTGCCTTACCAAACATGTATTCCCAAGAGTGTCTCGCCCAGAGGGTCTCGCCAAGAGTGTCTCACCGGAGCGTCTTCCCAAGAGTGTCTCACCAAGAGTGTCTCTCCCAGAGTTGCTTACCAAGAGCGTCTTACCAAGAGTGTCTCACCAAGAGTGTCTCTCCCGGAGTTGCTTACCAAGAGTGTCTCACCAAGAGCGTCTTTCCAAAAGTGTCGCACCAGGAGTGTCTCTCCCAGAGTTGCTTATCAAGAGTGTCAGCATTTGGGTTCGTGGGCTGCACAATGTTATTTGTTTTTTCTTTCTTTGGCTATAGATCTTGTCTTCGCCCAAGAACTTGCATCGAGCCAGAGAAAGGTAGCGCAGCACATCGCGCAGTTTAAGTCAATTGACGTTAGTCACTCTAAGTTTAGCTCGAAGTTTTTGTCATTTGCAGAAGAGGACTTATGCATAGAAATCTTACGTCAAATAAGCTAAAAATCAGGTCCAGTGCTGCTTGAAGGGATACATGCTTGTACAAATTTTCCCTACTCCGCTCAAAGTGAGCTTGTGATGTGGCACGCTGCGGCTGCGTGGCTCCAGAATGTGATTTTCTTATTTGGGGAATCCAAATTCCCACAACCATTTCATTCATCGACTCGGATCTATTGTCTAACTGTCTAACTACGATGCCTTTCATTGATCCTGACGAGTTGGAAGGCTTGAAACCTGATGCAATCACGAAGCATTTTCTCAACCCCGCCTCTGCAGAAGAGCCGCGGTTCGAGGGCAGTCCGATGTATCAGCATCGGATGCCGTTGAGGGAAAAAAATGACGGGACCTACGAACGAGTAGAGGAGGGCAGGCACCCACACCCTGCACACAGAGAGAACCTTCGAATGGCTTACTTTCAAGCTCTGAACCGATGGAATTCTGGTTTGCCCTCAAGTGTGACGCATATCATCGAAATGACCGAGAGTGGTTGGGTTGAAACACAACGTGAAGGCCGGATCTATCAGGTGCCTATCCAGGCCTGTTGGAAGTTTGAGAGGGTGAAAGCCAATTGGGGCGGAATCCGGCAGGACTTGCAAAACAAAGAACTCACTTGGGACGCAATCCTGCGGTCTGAAACATTGTCGCCAACTCCTGCAGTCTATGTCTACCAGAAAGATGATCAGGGCCGAATTGGTCATTTCGAGGAGAAGCGGAACAGTCATTTGAACTAACAATTCGGAACAATTCGGAGGCAATTTTCCAGCTTGACTCATGGCCACTTGGGCCGATGACCAGAAGTGGCTGTGAGTACTGAAGTGGTGAACCATGACTGACCAAACTGCGATGTGGCTGTGAGTCAAGACCCTTAGTCCCCTGGTTCCCCTATCATTAACCACTGTTTTCCCTATAGTTTGTTGGTGAACTTATCCACCATTATTGATGGTGAACTGCTTGACCCATGGCCATGTTCACCCACCCATTTTTTGGGTCAAGCCTGCAGACTGCGCGATGCAAGTCTCCGATTAGCCCCCGCCTGAGGGCAGAGCCAACCTCGCTAGAACTACTACTCAAAGGGTAGCAGAAGGATGTATGGCAAAAGAGAAGAAACAAGAACAGCCTGAATGAGCACACCAAGGATGGTAATTTTATATACAAATGTAGGTTCACGCCATCCCTCCGCTTCCTCTTGTTCCGAAGATGGTATTATTGGTATCCAAGTGTCCAGTCTCGGTGCAAGATGAGCTCCGTGAATCTACATACTGACCATAACCGTGAAACACTGTCTGAATATTTGGTGTACAAGTTGATTCATTATGATCTATTAAGTTACTGGGTTATCATTAATGTCAACAAAGTAAACTTGATTGAGATTTGGACCAGTTGGTTCAGGTGCGGTCATGCCTTGCACAACTTGGATCCGCGTCGCGAGAAATCACCAGAGCTATATCCACTACATTCCGGGGTTTACCTTGAGCTTGCAAAGGTTAAAAAAAATGACCACGACGTTGCCTAGCAATACCGAACAAGAGGTCCCATTCTTCAAAATTGTGAAACGTGTCAAACAGCAGCTCAATACCAACAGGTACTACCAACAGGGAATTACCATGGCAGCTTGCTACCATCATCTGTTGGTAATCGCCTTGGTCATCAAAACCATGAGCTGCCAGGTCTGCGCTGTTGCGACTCCTATGGTGAGGCGATCCTTCGTTGATCTGTGGCTATCTGTGCTCAAGCAGCTACAACCAACTCGTTGGTTGAACGGTTCAGCCGCCCGGCGATCTGAACCTGTGCCCTGATCCAATGAAGATGGCGATATGTTTGTCACTCAGAACGGGGGTGGCACCGTTGCTGTGGGATGGTGGGGCTGTGGGTTTTGAGGGACCATGGAACAAAGTCGTGGAATGCTTGGGGAACGATGTTGATGATGCGGGTGTGTGCCAAGCCATAGGGTAACCTATTACCCACCATTTTACGAATGCTTGGCACATACCCATGTACCATGACAACCTGCGAATTCCCACAGCAGTTTGGCCCGGGGGGCACGATCGTAAGCGAGCTCCCAACATTCTTTCTGCACAATGGTAGCCAATCGGCGAAGTAATTTGGTTCGATTGTCAGTGACCACATTGTTTTCACAGGGAATCATAGGGGTCCTGTTGTTCTGGATAAACAGATAAACTAAACATATACTATGAGTGAGTTGTTTTTATCATGGTACAGAGTGGCCAGTTGACCGCAAGAGAAATGTTGGTTCACCATGTTGAGACAAGGAAGCATCATCAACCATCATCAACAATCATCGCCCTTGTGTATCAAACATCATCAATTATGGATTAGTAAAAAAGCTTTGTTGACCATATATTAAGCGCAGCTTGGCAATGTGTCAACCGTGTATCAGGCGGACATTAAGCAGATATTGACCATATATCAGTGATGCGTGGTCTTATGGTTCTCCATCCATTAAGAAACCACTGTTCGCTGCAGCTCCCATTCCTGATAGCCAACTGCTGGTGATACTGAACGATGGTTGACAGCTGTCAAGGACAGACTGTCTATGATGGATCCAATGTGGTTAACAATTGTGACTGGGATTTTGTCATGGTTCATGAGGATTGATGATTCTTAGTAGTGGTTGATGATGCTGTTTGGTACTTGGTAATGGTACTTAGTGGGCTGAACAGCTCCAAATAGCGGTGATTTTTTCTTAACGATGGCTCGGTCAAAACACCGGGAAATTGCTGCCGCCAAAATGGGCGATGATGGTTTCAGCCCGTGCCTAACCATGGTCAGTTCGAATCCATCTCTACACTTGGTTGGTAAAGCCACCGGACTTCTGTGGTGGCCGATTTACGTTGCGAGCTGGGTGTGTGCCCCAGGTTGCTTAGCATATCGACCACGGTGAAGCATAGGACCATCGGGTGGTTGAAAAGAATCGTAACATGCGGTTGACAACTGGTGGTTTGGGGTTGCCCAGTGACAACGATCCTTTGGAATGTGGAACACATTCTCCTGCAGCTGTATGCAAGCCCTGCAATGGTTCCTCAACCGCTCAATAGGGCATTGTCCAGTTCGCTAAGGCCGAGCTGTTGCTTCCTTTGGACTCCTTGCTTCTTGAATGCAGCTGAAGACTCCTCAGCTGTTGGTGGATTAGGAATGGATCTGGGAAGCGATTTCATTTGGCAAAGTCATTGAAACATGGAACTTGAGATATGGTGGCTTGAAAAAATGGTTGTACCCCCACTTCTCATCCACTATTCTCCATTTAGAGTAATAAACCAGCCATCTTTGGTGTTCCCTATACATAATCAGAAACCCTCTGAACCTTCAAAAATTCATTCGAGGATTCGAGGATGTCATTTTCCCAGATAGACGCTCCACCAGAACCGACTGACCAACCACTTAGCCAAGCTGATGGGTTAGAAAACTTCCTTGTCGAAGGAATACATTCGGGAATCAAGGATAGGAAGCAGCACCTTTCAAACAACGAATGGAGTTCAATCCATACTGTCTATACTGTGGTTGTGGCTCTTGGTTTTGTATGATGATGAGTATGCTACTTGATCAGGTGCGCAGCGGAAATAGTTTGATGGCACCGAATCTGCCGCTGTTTCCATAGAGATGCCCTCAAGTTCGGGATGACTGGTGGTCACGGATGATCAGCTAGTTTCGGTGCTTCTATGGCCAGCTGTCGTCTTCAACCTCATTGTTTTGTTGCGAAACCAGGGCTTGCAGGGCACCTGTAATGTGCAGTTGAGATTATGTTTGCCTTTGAAATGCGATCCTTATGACACCCTTAGTCTCCAAAGTACGTGATGGACACAGTGTTTAACTATGATCAACCATTGAAAAAGTCTGTAACCATGATTAACCATGTCAATTTGACACTGGTCTGCGATAAATGTGGCTTGGGATTTCTGTCCCTAAGGGTGACTTCGAAACTCGTTTGCTGAAACAGTTGTTGACACTTCTGGCGAGCTGGAATTGTTTTTCAAAAACACAGAATGACTGCTTGGATGTGCACCATATAATCAAGGTAAGTAGCCCCATCAGGTATGTTAGCGCCCCCACAACAATCCTGAATATCAAGTTACTAGGTGGCTTGTAGTGAATGTAGCCTGGATCAATGACAATGCTGGATGAGTGGATGATCTATGGTTCATCCAGCTAGGCCATACTTAAATGGTTTGTAAACCAACGTATCTAAAGGATACCGCATCTCTAGGGGATTGTTGGTGAAATTCAGATCTCGTTGAACAAGCGGAGTGGCAATATGGATTGGGCTGGGCGGTTGTGTTTGTATGATTATTTATTTGTTTTTCTCCGCGTCTTGTTCTATGGGCAAGTAAATTCAGGTATCTACATGTTTCATACACAGATTTTCAAAACATATGCAGGCCTTGCTTGAAACTGAGTCACTTTTTTGCGGTGCTGATCAGAAGCCGGCAAGCCATGGCTTTCACTGGTCCAATCATCTACGCATCGCTGTGATTGCTGGTTGCCATGGGTTGCCGTTGGTTGCCATTGACAATAATTGCACCCCAGTCTCAACCTTGACTGCTGTCAACTTCCAACTAGTACAAGCCATTATCAATCCCCATTGCTGCTGTTGTCGTGAATGGTTGTTTTTTGTTTTTGTCCCCCAGTATGAAGCATCATTGACGGTAGCACTATTGGCCATAATGAGCAAAACTGGCATGCTCAATCATCATGGGTGATTCTGAACCGATGCCAACCACTACCAAACAGTAGGAACCGCTAGTAATCATTCCTAACCATTGCTAAGCATTCCAAACCATTCCAAACTATTCCTAACCATTACCATCCATTCGAAACCATTCCTTACCATGACTAAGCATTCCTAACCATCGCTAACCATTCCAAACCATTCAAAACCATCGCGAACCATTCCAAACCATTCCCAATCAATACTAAGCACTCTTGAGCACTCTTAAGCACTCCTTGGCGCATGATTTTGGCTGGAAGGGTTTGTGCCAAGGTTGCTGTTGACGCCTTGGCCGCTCCTAGTGACAAGCTGAACCCCAGACAGCAGCCCGGGGCCCAGAAGTGCGGTTCGGGAACCATGCCCGAAGCTAGGCTTACCCGGTGGTGAACCAATGTTTAATGTTTAACTAATAATGGTGTGGTTACTAATCATGGTTCAAAACCAATGTTTGTGGTGATTTCATGTATGAGGTCTGGTGAATAAGAAACGTTTGACTAATCTTCTAATAATCATGGGTACTATGGTTACCAATCATCAAGCAATGTTTAATTAGTGTTTTGATAGTGTTTGAGATTGGTTGATGGAAAGTAATTTGCGGGTAATGGTGGTCAGCAGGTAGTGGAAAATGGTTCGTGAACCACAACTAACCATGTACTATTCTCTGGTAAGCTGGTACCGGAAAACAAAGCATTTGCAGATGGTTTGCCGACAGAACATCGGCATTTTTTGGACAAGTGGGATCCTTTCGGAGAGGAAAACGAGTAAGAAATCACCATGAACCACTGGGCAAATAGTAGCTGTTGATCATGGTCAGGTTGGCTGAACATGATCAACACGGGTAAACAGTAGGGATGATAGCAATGAATGACACGTGCGCGTGTCATACGAACAGGCAAGCCAATTGGGACCAAAGCTTTAGACCGCAACCATCAATTGATAGCCGTTGAAAGCTGGTAGGAGCGGTATTCCGAACAGTGGACATCGCTTGCTTGTGGTTGGTCAACCGCGGACGGCTGGTAAATGCTGGTCAAAGTACTGGATATCATTGCTTCATAAGACTGAATGCTTGATATTGGTCAGTAATGGTTGATGATGCTTAGGAAGTGAAACACGGTGCCCACCAAGTGATCATCATCCAAGTACAAGACTTACAACGGGGAGTTCGCCCGACAGGGGAGTAGCTGACACGATTGCTGATACCAAAACGCAGGTTGCAGATTTCCTGTTTCCTTTTTAATCTACAAATAACCATGGAGAAGTGGTTAGCAATGGTAGAATCACGACTTCCTGTGGTCTTCCTTCTATATACATGTGCATAATATATTTGCATATGTATACTGTAGTACATTTACGCATACATCTATAACCATAGTATAGGTTTTTCAGACACATTGGTTAACATCTATACATAGCCAGGTCCTTTTTCAGTACTATAGCAATACATCTAAACCATAGTAATAACATAGTAAGTATTAGTTTCCTTTTCTTCCAGTCATTGGTTTGCAGGGCTGATGCTTACGACTTGCAGCCACGTGTGGTCAGTCACCCAGCAGCTTCTTCCCTCAGGTTGCTGCAGCTGTTGCAACAAGCGCCCCTTGGTTCGACAGCGGGGCGGTGTGGCCCGCGGCTGAACCACATGGCTGTGATGCGCAAATCTCCGGCCCCAGCTGGAGGAGTTGGTGACGCTAACCATGCAGAGCTGAGTGGTTTGTAGCAAAAGGTGCCTGTTAGCGGTGGATATGGTATGATATGGTTAATGATGGTGAATAGTTATTCATATTAGCTGGTTCATGGGTGAATAGTGTGGTGTTATGTGTGTTAATTCTTATTATGGCAAGCGGCCAAAAGTCCCGGTCAAGGAATTCATACAAAAGGACGTTAATGACGATGATGTGGCTTGCTAAACAAATTTGTTAAGAGGCGGGCCCCCAAGTAAATGCAGCAAAACACCACCTAGGCGCTAGTGCAGCGCTAGCACGGCGCTAGCAAAACTGACCTATTGGCCAAATATTTCTTGCATCGATCGATGGATCTACTTATCCACATCTCTACCTGTCAGCAAATGAAATCAGTTTGTGGAATCTGTCTATCCATCAAATTGATCAATTGGTTTGTTTATTCCTTCTATTTGTTTTATCGATTTACTTATCTATCTACTTGTCTTTCTGTATTTATTGATCCACATGTGACCCACCTATATCCTTCTATTCTGCAGTATCATATCTTATGCTGTGCAGCTTGGAGTTGCGAGTTGAAATCTTGTAAGCCTTGTGCCTGGAAGCTTTCTGGCTTCAGAGGGTTCCCGGGTTTCCTTTCCTCCAATGTCGTTTGTTGGCGAAAAGGTTTTTTTGGAAACACTCGCTGGTAAAAGGCTTTTCCGGATCCAAATGACCGAAACACAATGATTTCGCGAATGACTGCCTTGGAAGGACATGCTGCTGAAGAAGTGGTACGCTCTACCCTCTTTGAACGTCGCCTGGGCCGCTACTTGCAGCAGCTGCAACAATCCAGACAGAAACGTCAGAGGCAAAGAGAGGCCGTGAGATCACAGGACAGCAGTTCACCATCCAGTTCATCATCAGAAGACAGTAGCAGCTCATCCTCAGACGACTGAAAAAAAGAGTGCGGAAGTCCCGCGCTACTGCAAATTGCAACGAATTCTAACATGAGACCACTTTTTTCAAGATTTTCCAGAGTCGCCACAAATGAATACGCCAAGCAGCGGGCCCCCATCTAAATGAGCCATTAACGTCGTTTCTGGGAACCAACATTTCGACCACACGCCTTATACTAAGTTGTTCTCATAGAACACCGCCATGGAATCAGCGGCGCCGAAGCTCTCAAATTCAGGGTACCCCGATATCATCCAGCATAATTATCATTTGTAGTAATAAACCATCCATAACTTGGGTGTTCTCTATTTTGGAGAAACCACCATGTGGAGAGTAGCTCTTTTTAGTAGTTGTGAAGCCTGGCTTCAGAACTCAAAATTCAGCAATTGTGATGAGATTTATGCGGAACCCCACACATTGGGGTCCCCCGAAAAAATTGCTCCGACAACTGTGGTGGGTGTGTTTGTTCCAGGTAGTACACATCAAGTTGGTTTACACATCAAGTTGGTTTACCGTCAAAGTCAGAGTACCATAGGCTCCATTTTGGAACTCTGGCTGGATCGTTTTCCTGTTCTTGATCATGGTTGTTCAACCACTGGTGAAGCATGACGCAATAAAAAAGGGTTGTATCTTAACCACGAAGCCAATGATGCATCCTGTCCATACTCACTTGCAAACTAAACTAGGAATGCGAAAAGAAACAATAGTTGTTTTGATTGATGTAAAGGGTTCTGCTACCCCATCTGCCAGTGAAATCATGAAGCTGCAGGAAACCAAGCATCGCAGAATCTTCAACTAACATCAACAATCAGCACTTACCAGACTTTCCATCTAACATCATCTAACCACTTACCTCAGCAACTTCCAGGTCACAACCAGGTGGCTGTGGGTCCCTGTACCCCCGGTTCCCCCATCATTAACCAGGCTGTTTTCCTTACAGTTTTGTTGGTTATAAACCACCATTATTGTTGGTAAATATTGACCCATGGCCAGGTCAACTAACCGTTATGACCTCAACCCTGCGAACCCCCAGCGACCGAAACGCCCCGTTGCAGCGGGCTCGCCCTTCCCGCGCGCGCTTGCCCTGGGTGGAAGCACCGAGGCCCAGTGCTTCCCCAGCCACGTTGGCGGAGGTGGCAGGTGCTCTTGGATCATTGGCGCTGGAGGCGCCGTGGCCGGTGGATCTATGGATAGGTCAGTGGTGCATGGATAGGTCAGTAGTGGTTAGCTAGTGGTAAGTAGTGGTAAGGAGTAGTAAGTAGTGGCAACAAGTGGTGAACTAGTGGTTGATTCTGATGGGGAACTGGTGGTGAACTGGTGGTTAGCTAGCTAGTGGTAAGGAGTGGCAACTAGTAAGTAGTGGTTGGTGGTCATGATTAGTGGTTGGAATGGTTGCTGAGCAGTCATGGTTCATTGTTGAGATCGGATATATCCACCAATTACTGTAGAACAGGGAAGATACCAACGTTGACGGGTATGGGTCACAACCAAAAAATGGGTGGGCAAAGATCAACAGGATTCGTTCATGTTTGGTATGATCAGCAGCTGTACAGGGTACCCGCAAACAGATGGTTCATCTATGAATGATGGTGAACGAATGGTAAAAGTTCATTTTGGTTGGTCAAGCATATCAATGGTTATTCATAGGAAATCTTGAAGGCGATTTTTTTTTGCCAAGTAGTGATGAACCCAGATTTTATGCTAGATCAAAGACGGTTTGAAGGGAAAAATGGCAGTAGTTGGCTATCTCATTACTGGAATCGTTATATAGATTCGTTATTTACCCAGATGATAGATGGCTTTTATCAACAAAGTCAATCATTCAACGATGATTCACTGGTCAAGGAGTTTGTTTGATGTTGGGGTTGATGATGGTTAACGATGGTTGCTGGCAAAGAATAGGGAGAATCGGAATGGTGATGGCAATGGTGAAGCGATGGGGAGATCGCGTACTCCAAGTAGAGCAAAACATGACCATCATTGGATTCAAACATTTGAAATGTTTGTAGCATTTGGTGAAAAAGATGGGCAGAATGATTGGTTAAAGAATGATGGTAGACTGATGTTCAACATGTTCATGGGAAAAAGGATTGGTTGAGGAAAAGGCAGGCTATTCACATGTATGGACCTGCCTGGCTTACCGTGCTAGAAATTGTAACCACTTTTGGGAATGCCATCTTGGAGATTGCATTTTGGTTCGCATCTTTTGCACAACAGGCAGCCTTTGTGGGGCTATCATCTACCCATATCTGTCATGCTGCTAGCAATGGGTAGATACTGTAATCCTTAAACAATCCTTTTGGGACTTGTTCATCCATATGACAAAGCATATTATCCTTTATTGAGACTTGATCATCCTGATCCTTACCAGAGTTTAAGGAGTGATGAGTAAAAAAACAATCTCACTGATCCCATATACATATGAATGTTTTCATTTTATCCTTGGGACGAAGGAAGCACTTCCAACAATCAACTATCAACCTCTGCATTCGTTTTGGTGAGGTTGTAGTTATGATTAATTGTATCACTTCCATACCCGCTATTTTCAGAACGATTGTCCTCACAATTGCCACCGTCAGTATGAGAAGCAATACCAACATAATTGTTGTTCCATCACGATTACTAGAACTCGACCTACTGCTCCTACTTCTTCTAGTACGACCACGACGATGACGACGACGACGACCACTACCACTACTACTACTTCTACTTATTGCTATTATTTCTAGTAGTAGTAGTAGAACTATTACTACGACGACTACTATTATTACTACTACTACTGTTACTACTACTATTAAAATTACTATTACTATTACTACTACTGCTACTACTACTACTACTACTACTACTACTACTATTACTATTATTACTACTACTACTACTACTATTACTACTACTACTACTACTACTACTATTCTGACTAATATTTCTACTACTACTACTACTACTACTATTACTACTACTACTACTATTATTACTACTACTACTACTATTACTACTATTACTATTATTACTACTACTACTACTACTACTACTACTATTACTACTACTACTACTACTACTACTACTACTACTATATTGTTACCACTACTACCACTATTACCACTACTACTATTACCATTACTACCACTACTACTACTACTACTACTACTACTACTACTATTACTACTACTATTACTACTACTACTACTGCTATTATTACTACTACTACTACTACTACTATTACTATTACTACTACTACTACTACTACTACTACTACTACTACTACTACTACTACTACTATACTGTTACCACTACTACCACTACTACCACTACTACTACTACTACTACCATTACTACCACTACTACTCCTCCTACTCCTCCTCCTGCTGCTACTGCTATTATTACGACGACCACCACCACCATCACCACCACCGCAAGTGTTCTATTCTGGTTATTCTTGTCTACTACTATCTTACTATTTGGAGCCATCACCAATTTCAAAAATCCTTAACCAACCAGCACAAGTAATACTTTTGAAGGGGTATGGACATGGCAATGGGCTGTCAGTTGCCCACCCACCCGTTGCACACTTCCTGCTGCAA